>VXAZ01009250.1:0-66698 GCA_013399875.1 Gymnorhina tibicen | reverse complement strand
CCCCCCCCCCCCCCCCAGCCTTGGGAAAGAACAGGACAGCAGCACTCCAATTAGTGTGCTAAAATTTGTGCTGCTCTTCCTGTGATTCTGTGTGTGAATGTTCAAAGCAACGTAAATGACACCAGAAAAGGGTGTCTATACTGAAGATGAAGTTTATGTGCAAAGTAGTATTAAAACCATGCCAGTGGAGTCCTGCTGGAAAATTCTCCTTTGTAGGGGAGCCTGATGACTGTCATACTTTGGAGTTTGATCTGAAAGGTCACACTAGGCATATGCTTTGCATGGTCAGCAAAACAGTCCAGTGCTTTCATATGAGATCCAAAAAGCTCAGAAGCTCATGTTGTCTCTTCAGCTGTTTATGCTGAAGTGGTGGATGTGAAAGATCAAATTGTTTCATGTTTTGCAAGTTTTTCACAGTCATTTCTTTCTTTTTGTTATGACCTCCTTATCGAGTGGCTGAAGGGTCTGCTGCCATTCCTGCTCTCCAATAGCTGCTCTAGCTCAGGAATACTCAGCCTTTCCTGTATCACAGACATCTTTTCACATGTGCATCCCAGATCTGCAGGTGCCACCTGACAGGAACCTTTGGGGACATTTTTCCTAACGGGAACCTTGGGGGGACATTTTTCACCTTCGTGGCTTCTCTGGTCTGTTTGTAGGGCAGGCTTGGGCCATAGCTCTTTGTAAAGTAGCTGCTTTCCTTGACTTCCAACAGTATGTTCCTTATGCTCTGCTGGTGGAAGACCTCAGAGCAGATTGGTTGGTTTTTGTTTTGAAACTGTCACTGAGCTTGGGTATAAGATGGGCTGGAATGCTTTGCTGAAAGCATTTTCCTGGTGGGATTGCAGAAATTTTAATCCTTCTTGTTGCTGTTCCTTGTCTTGCTGCTCTGTGTGACTTGTTTTCATAATTTGATTGCTGCATGATGCTGGAGAAGGAAAGAAACAGAATGTTGTTCCTGTGAGAGTCACAACAGTTAAGAGGACATCAGCAAAAAAGTCACAGTCTGCATGGTCAAAACAAACTTTTTTGAAGGATGATAGCAAATGGTTTTGTGTAGAGAAGCCATAGCTTCAAAAGCAATTTTAAATAAATGAGTCATGGTCTTGTTCTTACACAGTGATATGGTATCCACACATAAAGAATAGAAATTAAAAGAATATCTGACTGTTCCCCCCCAAAAAAAAAACTCAGGAGAAAAGAACAGTTTACCCCATCTACCCTTTGACAAACAAATGCCTAAACATTGTACCTAAGCTGATGCTTGAAGATTCAGGCCAGTCTGGGAGGTAAACTAAGGTAAACTGCCTCCTGCTGAAAAGGTGTGTATGCTTACTGGATTGCTTCAAAAACTTAAGAAAAAAGCGGGGAGAGGGGGAGAAAAGGCCTTTATGTCTTAGCTTCAAGTTGCCATCAGGTTGCTGCTGTGCTCTAAGTTAACCTGTCCTGCCAGTGCATAAGCTCCTGTCTTAGAGAACTTGCACTTGAGTGCAAGTCCTCTCTTTAGATGATATGCTTGGAAGAAAACCTGGCAGGTAAGTGATTTGTAAGTCATTCAGGCCTTCATGTGACTTCTCTTCTTCCTATCTCAGGAACTGAGTCAAAAGAATTTCTAGAGACGGAGGCCACAAAATCTCTGTTCTCCATTCAGTTCTTGAAGGCTCTGAAGAGTAGCACCTCGAGCTGATGTAAACAGATAACAGAAGTGAGAGCTGGATGGGAGGTTCTAAGGTCTGAGGTTCTAAGGTTCAAGTGTGTTCACAATCTGAGCACACCAGTCAAGGATCACCATTATAAATCAGCATGGCAAACACGAGCCTTGTCTCTGCTTGCAGCAGAAATTCTGCCCTGGCTGATTTTCTTTTTTTTGTCTCACAGGGATGTTTGTCTTATCAGCAGCTTTCTCATTCCTGTAGATAATCTCGGACAGGTGGATGGCAGGGCCATTCATTACACTGACCCCACAGCGTCAGACTCTTACCAGTAGCCATTTTAAGCTGCCTTGGGGAACAAGTTAATTAAAAAAGAAGATTCGAAAACAAAGGGTATCAGACAAACTTTATTGGAAGTATTAAGTGAGCTCTATGATGCCCACAGTGCTTACAAATACTCAGACTTCCCTGTTTCAGCAGAGGTAACCTAGCATCCACCCCATCTAACCCAGAAATTTGGTAGAGAAGGGTTAACCAATAGGTGTTAGGGACTTGAGTATTGCTTAGCTACGAAGTTTCAAGCCGTCTGCAACCCTGCCTTTGCAGGTAAGAAGTGGTGAATATGGTATTTCCAAGATGAGCTGCCTTGCCTGAGGTCATTTTGTCAAGGCTGGAGGGGAGAGGTTGGGCGGAGAAGCATTGACGCTTTGCGTCTGTGCTGGCTGGCTCTTACATCTGTGCTCTGGGCTGTGCCAGCCCCCACTTCAGAGCGTGAGTTTAAATTATGGAGCATCTGACAGTGATGATGAACACTGTAGGTTAACGTCTGGGAGAGGATATTGTTTTATTTATAGGTATTGGTTAGTGGAAAATGGTAGCAGGCTACTTTGTTAACCACGCCTGTCTGGAAGCGGTGTGAAAGCTGAATCAAACCCAGTGTTTGCTGTCTCTGCCCTTCTGCCCCAACTGCTTTATTTCTCCTTCTGTAAATCCCAGGACTAGCGCACTCAAAATGCAAATACTCTTTGATGGGAGTTTCTCTGACTTTGTTGCATTATCTGTGCAGCTCCTGCTTTCAGGGGACCTTCACTCAGACAAAATTGATCAGCAGCCGGAGGAGGAAAATAGCTGTTGCCGCGGCAACCGGTGATGACTCATCCCGGGTAGCAGGCAGCAAAAACTGTGAGGCTGCAGTAATTTTCCAGATGCTTAATCCAGCTCTCGGGGCTTTTTTTTTTCTCTTGCTGACAGGCAGAAATCCTCCTCTGCCTTTCTTTGCTCACAGACCCACGCAGCCTGCAGCCGTACGTGATCAGAGTAGTCCTTTGTGGTGCTCACCCAGAATGGCGTCACAGAGACGTGTCTGGGCGATGTGGATGAGCTACTCCACCGATTGAACTGTAGCCCCCAAAGGTGGTAAAAATAGAACTGCGAACTGCCCATCTGCAAAAATACCCTAGTGTGTCATCGGTTGCGCTCAATTCCTATCTCCCAACTAACATCACGTTTACTGCAACTACAGCTATGAAATATTAAATCAGTTCATTTTGTTTCTTTTCAGTAATGAGGTTGTCCCTGTGCTGCATACAGAATGTGCTAAAAAGAGAAAAGTGAACTGCGTTCAGCACATGCATTTCCATGAATTAGCTTCTCATTTCTATGACCTACTAATTTTTGTGCACAGATTTCAGCCTGCATGTAATGAAATAGGGCAGGTTAAGAGACTTACCCAGGAAAAGGGCAGTAAAAGGAGCAACACCTTCCATGTCACTCAGGGGATGCCTATCTTGTGGTTTTCCTGCAATGACTGCATTGTAATGCAGGCCTTGCCCCATTTGGGGCACATTTATGGATGTCTGAGTAGTTATTTACCTGCGCTGGTGGTGATGTGGCGTTCTTTCTGGTTGCCATAGGATGCTGAAGAATCCAAGTGTAACTAGATTGAAAGGAGCTTCAGGTTATTTATGTGGAAGGTATGCATTCCTCCCTAGAGCCAGAGGAGCAGTTAGCACAGAGTGGTGGTGGAATTCAGTTTCCCTGTTCAAGTGAGTTCATCTAGCTGTGGGGGAAACAAAGCTGCTCCGCAGCATGTGGATAGGGAAGAGCTTGTGGGGAAAATAGGAAAAATAGCAATAGAGCTCTGTGTTTGATTCACGTAGGGGACAAAAAGTACTGATGCTGCCAGCTGCTGTCTCATGCAGTCCCTGGAAGGCAGATGGCTTTCTGTGGGTGAATTAAGTGAGGCCATCAACTCCTTCTCCCACAATGCAGCCTTTTGCTTGCAAGTCCTCGTTAAAGATTTGTCAGGGTGTGCAGCTGAACCAAGCTGCTGCATTGCTGACAGGCTCTGCAATGTGTTGCTGGCTGAAGTTAAAGCCGTGTAGAGCCACCAAGAGTGTGGGGCATGAGAAGGCTGCGTGTGATGTTTGTTTTCTGCTTCTTGTGGTTGTCACCTACTAATAAGTGCCCATATGACATGAATATGTATTGTCTTGAGTCTTTGTCTCCTGTCAGTAGGTGGGATGTGTGAGCATTTAATGTGTGTGCCGTGGCTGGCCTTCAAGGGAAACCAGTGTGAAAGATCACCAGTGGAGGCTCATCTTGTTCTTGATAGCTCCTGAGTTCTTTCTTGGTGTGCAGCTGTTCCGAACTGTGGCCAGGTCCTGGATGTCCAAAGTGAGATCTGTTCTATGATCGATGCCTAATACTGCAACCTTGTTCAGGTTGGAGTATCCAGTTTAGGACACTAACTCTGTTTCACTTCACATACTTGCTTGAGAAATAAATATGCTATGCAATGGTGAATCTGCTTTCCAGGAGCAGACCGTTTTGGAAATAAAACAAACTGAAAGCCAAATATGAGATTTTTGATTCTTCTCACCCCTCAAGATGGGGGGCATTTGCTACCTGGGCAGCATGACATGTAATAAAAATACTGTTAGTCAGATCTGCGATTTCAGCAACAATTACTGCAGGCCTGCATAGCTGTGCTAGCTTTATTATAACGTGTATTATTAATGTATTTTAAGTTAGCACCCAAAATTCTGCAGTTCTAGCAAAATCCTTATGTGAAATCATTAAATCATCAATTGCATTAAGCTCATATATATTTTGTGGGTTCTCTGTCTTTTTGGAAAAGCATGTTTAATGCTGAAATATTCACTATTGATAAGAATATTGATTTGGAAATGCATTTTGTGATCAGTTAGACTTCAGTAGGTTGCCTGAAATCTCATGGCATGGCATCTGCTATGCTGACTGTAGATAACAGCATTAGTAATTAGTTGTATGCTGGTTTCTTGGGTAGTTTGTTTGCGGAGGCAGATTCTGGACAGAAGCTGGCTAAGGCCACTGTACCCACTAAAGGTCCCCAAGGACTCTTAGGCCTGTGAAATGATTTAATAAGGGGTAGAAGCCTTACTTCTTTACAAGGTAATGATGTATTTCCAGATAACTTTTTGCTCTTGGAAGACATAATTACTAATAATTTTGACTGGATAAAACCTTCAATAATCAGGGCAGCCATGGGATGGTTGGAGTTGATGCACAAATCATACACTATTAGCCTTGCTGCTTCTCAAAATATATAAAATTGCATATTTCAAATCTTTCCCCTTCTTGATATTTTTTTTCTGAAGGCCTTTTGTACTGGGGGTACACCCTTCCAAGTCTACTTGCTGGATATCCTGTACTATGGAAGCCTTATGATGTAGAAAGTAGCCCCCATCTCCCTTTCAAAGTCATCCAGTGCAGTACCAAAATCAAACAGAGAAAAGCACTGCTGAAGCTGACAAAGACCTCTCATCCCTTTTCTCCATCCCATGCTGTGGATGAGGTAAGGCATCTAGCCTTGCATGCAAGCAAAGGATCCAACCTGCACGTCAAAATCTGCCCCTGTCATGGACTTCCAGCTGTGCTTGGCTTGGCTTCCTGGATTGTGGAAACAAATATGAACAGATTTGGAAATCAAAACAAGCTGTGCAGGTGGTTGAAGTTTCTTTGTGGAGCAAGAGAGGAGTGAAGAAGGGTATGTTCAGTGGGAGCACGCAGAATGGTAGAGTTCCACACGTGTATATGTGATTTGTGAGCCAGCTGGCAGCCTGGTGGTGCTGGAGCAGGAGCACCATCCATCTTTGCTGTGAGCTGAGCTGCTATCCCACTGAGCCAGTCAGCTCTGCAACTACAAAGGGGAAATCAGTAGAAAAATCAGTAGCTCCCCTTGATTTCACAAAGCTCCAGGCTCAGTTATCTCTGTGGAAGTGCTGCACAAATGGGTTTTATTTTTGCTTATCTTAAAAGACAGGTGGCTTTATGTTAGTTTACAGGAAAGAAATACTCAAGCATTAAGAACAGCGTGAACTAAATCTCGGGTTCTAAACAATGGAGCTTATATTTTCATTTGGATTTTGAAACTGCCTGTTCTCCTCATAATGTGCTCTCTAAAACCCTCTGATCCAAGTTATTGTTTACAGAGAATAGGAATCTTATGTCTTTGGGATATGAGGCTCTGGGGAAGCTTAAAAGCCAGGTTTGTCATACCTCATATGAGAAACCTGCCCTATACCAACAAGGGAGAGAAAAGCTTGATTCTCATCTTGGTTGGTGCTTGGCACCCCTGTATGGAAATTCCCAATCAGAAGCCATTTACTGCTAATTCAGTTGTGGCATTTGGATGACTGCCCTTTGAAAACAATATTGTAGACTGTTGAAGAGAGAGCACAGTCATCCCACTAATGAAATTTATAAATTTGTTCACCTTCATTTTCCTGCATAATATTTCCTGCTAGTAAGATGTATTACTTTGGTAGGTTTGCAGGGGAAGCAGTAGAAATGCTACTTTTTGAAACCGTAAAAGCCACAGCTACTGAGAGTTTTTGGGAGAGGTGCTAGATCTCCTGAAGTAGGGGCTGTACAGTCTGGCATGGCAAGGTCCTAGTGGATGTGGCTGCTGCATCACCTCTGAACAGCACCAAGCCTTCTCACAGCATTAGGAAGTTATGCTCTATTTGCACAATGTCTTCTAGTACCAGGATGATGCGTGAGAAGGTGGGTCCAGCATTACTGGACAAAGGCAAAGAAAATCGAAGTCATGTTGTTGCATTCCTGTGCTCCTTGTTCGCGGGACTGATTTTTATCCTTTGTGTTTCTTTAAAGATGCCTACCTGAATTTCCTTTGTCTAGGTTGCATGGAGCTGTCTGTTAGTAAATCTCCTGTATAGGAGACACAGAAGAAGCTCTTTGTAGTCCAAGTCCTGTGATACTAAAGTTTCTGAAGTAATTAAGAAAGCAGAATCTGGTGCTTTAGATCATCTGTTGTTGCACTCAAATTTAGTCTATATTTTGTTGGGGGGAAGTGAACATGAGTCTGCCTGTACTTTATACAGGATAGAAATCTTCTTTCTTTGCTTCATGAAAGTTGTAGTTCAGTCCAGCAGAGCTCTGGCTTATTATATATTTTATTTTTTTTAATACTGTGTTCATAGTCAATTCTATTTCTCTCTCCACCGTGTGTCCCAAATATCTATGCCACTCCTGGGCACTGATTCAGAATTGAGTGCCATCTCCTATCTTTTGTGTCATTCCCTAAGGTGTGGTGAGATTTCTCTGCAAATCAGTCTCTGAAGTTTGGGCCAAGTCTGCTTTGCCTAGATAAGAACTATCAGTGGTGAACACAGTTGTCTTTAACAGTGAGCAAAGTTATCTTTAGCTTTCTTCCTGTGCCGGCTCCTCATACATTTTTCACCCATGAGCACTGCAGGATTTCCTCTGCTCAGCAGCAGTGTATCATCTCTGAAGCTTAACTAGTACCTGCGTGACTGGGTGGTTTGCTGGGCACAGGCTTCAAGTTAGGGAAGAGACTTGGGGGGGGGAGGTGTCTTGATTCTTCCCCACCCTCCCTTTTATTTTCTTCCCCCCGCCATGTCTTCATTAGTATGGCATTTGTGTCAGTGCCTCCTTTGGCTTTGCAGGTAAGTTCATTTAAGACCTCTCCTGTGCATCTCTAGTACAGCACAAAGTGATTTGAATGACTTGTCAGTGCAGAGAACTTGGGTGAAGACCACTGTGTTTTAATAGCAGCCCTTTCTTCTAACCTTTTTAACAGGTCACCTGTGTGTATAATCTCCTCACTTGTACATTGTGTAACAACGCCGTGTCACTCATTCTTCTGAAGCTTTTTCTGCCGAAGAGTACTTGGCACCTTTTGCTAGCACTACACTCTCCACAATACCTTCTTTATTTTAAGCAGCACTTACATTTCCCAGACTAACAACCACTGCCTTGGGATTCCTGGGAGCATCAGTAGAGACAAAGAATGTTCTTCCCCCACAGAATCCAATTTTCTGATATTTTTTTTCCCCCCTCTATGATGTGCCATTTGAAGACATGGATCTATCTAACCCCCTTTATTTTAGGAGAGGGCAAAAAAAAGTAGAAATAAGCTTTCAGAAGAGGTTTCCATTTTGCAACTCTCACCTAATGAAAGGGTTGAATATCTCTAAGGATACTACTGCAGAAATTAATTATGTTGTAGAAATATGCCACACTGTCCTCCTACAAAATCCTTCAATGCTTCCATTTTACTTGGAAGTCAACTGAAGGCTAGAGAGCCTTTTGTCATCGGGAAGGGAGGGTATTAAAGCAGCCCTTGAAGTCTTTGTTTTCAGTTTAGAGGAGCACAGCCTGAGGCTGCATTCCTATTCACCTTGTTTTTTTCCCCAAGTTCTGCAGCTTTTGGCAAATTGGGAAAGGCAGTGCCAGCTCATACAGGAGCTTCTCTCTTGCTGAGTAACTGGGGATGAAACTTCCCTATGTACATAATAATTTTGCTCATACCTGAAGGAGACTGTGCTTCAGCTCGTTGGGAGGGTGAGATCATTACACAGGCACTGCTCTGATGAAGCATGAGCTTGCTTCATCCCTTACCTTTACTGATACAGTTCATCAGCTTTACTAAACGTTCTTGAGATTGCTGTCTATGGCACTTGCAACTCTTGGTCTGGGTTTGGTTTTTTATATTATGTCTTTGGAGTCATAATAAAAACATGAACATCTGGCAGTTCTTTTTAATAAGAATTTATGCCTTTATCTGACATGTTGCCTGTTAAATATAATTTAAAAAAATAGGATGAAATCACTCTTATTTGAAGCACTGCATGGCTTCCAGAGCTTTCTGCTCTTGCATGGAAGCTTTATGGGCATCTAATAGGGCTGGCCATGATTTAGCCAATGCTGTTACCACAAAGGTGGAAACACGATGGTTTCCTCCTTGAGTGTAGACAATAACTCATGGGGATTTAAATCTTATTCTGCATGCTGAGGGATGGCAAAATGTTGGGTATTTTTTAGATGATAATCTCTTTATCCCTACACATGTTGCAATTATGGAAAATCATGCACAGAGTGTACTATGCAATATTTCTTCATTTGCTAAGTAAAATTGTGTGGCCATACCCAGAATAGGAGCATGCGTGAGCTCAATGAGCCCTCTGCAGGGTGGGTGAGGAAAAGTGCAAGCCAGTACCTGAAGGAATTGCACTTGGATGCAGAATGCTCCATTCCTGTACTCGGCAGCGGAGGAGAGCCCATACAGTTACCTCCTTGGGAGGGCTGCACCCAAGACTGCTACAAGGGTTTTGATGCGGCAAGAAAAACAGCTTTTCCCCAGGGCATCTTAATTTGAGGCTACAACTTTCCATGTGATGTACAGGGAGGGTCACAAGCCTAGGCTTTGTTTTGGGCTTTCCCTGCTGCTGTAGCAGTGTGCGCTTCCTGGGAGGGATTCTGGATGATGCGACTAGGGGGTTGTTAGGGTGCTCCTGCTTCCAGATGGGTGGGCACCCCCAGCCTCCCCTTACAGCTGCCTCTTGCTCGTAAAATGTAATGATCTACTCAAAGTGAAAGGCTTGGAGGCTTCCGAATGGGTACCAAAGCATTTTAACCATTCAGTCTGTTGGTTCAGCCCCCAAGTTTCACCTTACTGGCTTTCCTGCTGTATCCTGAAAGAGTAAGCAAGGCCTTGATACGATTTTCAGTCCCCTTCTGAAAGGTGCTTTTAATTATGAGCTGCCAGAGCTTGTAAATTTGGCAGATGTCATCAAGGGCAGACAGTTTCTGGACCCAGGCCACGTAATCACATTCTCACTGCTAACAAAGCAGAGGGAACCATCAACTCCTATTTTTTTGGTTGTTAAAAATTAATTTGTTTCTCAAATGAAAACCGACTGAATTCACTCTGGGAGTAAAGCATTCAAGGACAGTTCTTGACAAACAATTCCCAGGCTTCAGTTGGAGATGCAGATGGTAGCTAATTCCACTACATTTTCCTGAAGCCCAGTAAAAAAAGTGCCAGAAACAGTTTCAACTTAGAGATGTCAGTGAAAAAGGTATTCTTTATTTACTGTATTATTAATTTGATCACAGGTGCAGGATTTGGGTTACTCTCTAACATGGGATATTTAGTATAGGCCTTCAGGAAAGAATATTCCAGTATGAGATCCAGCAATGTTGGGAAGTTATAAAGTGTTTGCTATTGGAGGTGCTTTAGGACTACCATACTAACAAGTTGGGGATTATCATGGTAAACTGGATCTTGTGTCAGAGAAAACATGTGGACCAGATGACTTGAAGAGCTCTCCTTCAGCTGTATTTTTGGAACAGGCAGTCTCTCTTTTTAAGGTAAACTTGACTGTGAGGATGTGCTACCATTAGTACCTGACAAGCACAGAAATGGCTTTAAATAGCCAGGAAAAGAGAGCTAAGAGGCCCAGATTCTATTCCTGCTCTGCAAGTTGACTGTGGGCAAATCCTTTCTAAGTAAACCTTCTGCACCTTATCCCAATCTCTCTTTTTCAACTATAGATTTATTGGTATGGGGATGATTCTCAGCATGTGTTTGCAGAGCATTGAACAGGGCACAGCTCCAGTCCTCCTTGGGGCTGCAAAATGATGATAATGTTGATTCCTAGTTTCATTTACAGGTGAGGGAAGAGTAAAAGGCAGAACTTTTCACTTGAAATGTTGTGTCTTAATAAGCTAGGTCACTATTACTACTAATAGGCTGTGATTCAAAACACTGGGAGCTGCTTCTGAGAGCAGGTTCCGCATGAAAAGGCGGAGCCAACAAGATGGGCGAATCCTGGCCTTGTAAAATGGTGTCATTAGGAATGGTATTCTCAGCGTAGTACTCCCACTGGAAAAAGTCTTGCACTCCTTCCTCCCCTCTGCTCCTCCAATTAGAGGCACGTAGGGCAAAGTTTACAGGTTGAAATAAGAAAAATTTACTGTAAACTGCAATAAGATAACAAAATGAACAGTAACAGCAACAATATTAATAGCAAAAGGTATAAGGAAAGAAATTATTCACAAGGAAAAGCACCTGATAATAGACAAGGTAGATGGCTCCCTCCACCACCTTTTCTCTACAGGAAGGAACCCTTTGTCCCCAGAAGAGTCCCTTTCCCCTGCCCCCTGCAAGGATATGAGGTGGTATAGAAAAACCTCCTTGTCCTAACTATGCCCCCCTCTGGCTACTGCAAAAAATTAACTCTGTCCTGTTCAGAACCAGGACAAGTGGATATATTGGACTGTTTCATCCCGTGTGAGGGCTAAGAGATGTTGTAATGCTGGTAAATGATTAGTAAGTAATCAAGATCTAGAGAATTTCTAAAGTTACTAGGTGGGACTCGGCCTGCAGTTGAGTTATTCGGGATTTGTGCTTTGTGCCTTTCCTCTGGCCTTCTGACTAGATCTGGATTTTTTGTTTTGGTTAAGAAGGGAAATAGTCACTTTGAGCTTTGCTTCTGACATTTTTTTTAGTGAGGAAAGTAATCATGTAGAACTTCCTACCCTCCCTATGCTTTCACCTGGTGTTCCACATTTTGCCCTCATGATGAGCAGGTTGGGTAGTGGGGAGGCAGATGGGAACAGAGCAACACTTTCCTTAAAACAGTTCCACTGTTGACATTCCTTGTGTCTTTGCTCCACTAAGCACACATGCATGGAGTGTATTCCAGGTGCTATGAACATGGTATACAATCATATTTTGTAAAATTAGCATTTCAGTAGTTTGGGTTTCTTACAACAGCAGTTTCTGCTTTAGAATACACACCAGCAGGAAGCAGTTCAGTGAGTGTTTTGATTTTTGTCACCATAATGCCTGACATTCAATCCCTTGTTAGTTTTCTTTCTATTCCTCACATGTGTCCTGCTGGAGTGCTTCAGTCCTGAAAGTGCAAGTGCTGTACAAAAGAGGGGGTAGAATCAAAAAGGTTTCCTTGGTTCTGCCTGCCACCGAGGAGGCTGGAGCAAAATATCTCTGCAGGGGAAAAACTGGGATTATTTAGCACTGGTTCCCAAGGAAATAGGTTCAACTACACTGCACAGGGTAGCTGACTACAGCCCCTCAGTGGGAAGCGTTGTTTCTGGCAGCAGGATGCAGGCTAGAGGCCTGGCTGTAAGAGGGCTCAAAATACTGAGGCATTTGCCTGTTCTCCCTGTAGGTGTTTGGTATGGCTTTGCCTCCCGGCTCTCTGCTTCCAGCCCCGTTGGGACACCACCAGTTGGGAGAAAGTTCTTTCCCAGGGGAAGGGGGAGATGCTGTTTGTTGCTCTGCTTAGAAACTTCTGCCTGGCTTTTCCTTTATATCTATTTGTGTATAAAGTCAAATACCCTAAATAAGCATAAATAAATTCTAGCATATATTATTATGTTTTTACTCAAGTACTGCCCTAAAAAGAGGGTAAATTCTGAACTGGAGTCTTCCTGGATTTTATTTGCTTTAAAGTTAAATGAGATTTTTGTCCTTACTATGAATGTCACAATTCCTTTTTAGGGAGTATTTTCTTCTAAAACACATTGTGCTATGGAGTCTCTGAGAACTGAGGTACCTCAGTGAAGTATTCAGAGATCTATGAATGATTCTTTTTCGAAGGTTACTTAAATCTCTTGGAATATTGATACACCCCCACCCGGCTTGGACAACGAAAATATTGAGTGTAGATAGTTGTGGTTTGATTTAATGTTGACATTTCCTTGCAAGACCACTTTTACCTGTAGCTTCTCTAACAATGGTGTAGCTATATTGGGATGCCACAATGTGATAGAGAAGTGGGATGGGACAAGAAGGTTCCTTTTAAAGTCAAGGAACTGCCTATAAACCTCATCCACAGATGCCAGTAGATCTATGCAATTTGGCAGATCTTCATTATATGCAATTGATGACATCCCTTATTTTATCAGTAAGCAAGAGTACCCTGCTGATAACACTTCTGTGCTTAGTAGTAGCGAGGATGGTAATTAATAAATCATCAGGTATGAGGCAGACCACAAGATGATGTCTGTAGAAGAATCTACAGTAAGAAAGAGCAAAGTTATTTCTGGTTGTTCATTAAACAGATGGGCTTAAAAATAAAATGAAATGCTCAGTGTGATTGTTAAAAGAGCACAGAGTGGGACCAGCCGGCTTAGGTACTACAAAGGCTCCTGTGCTGAGTTTTGTGACGCAAATATAGCAAAGGCAGGCAGCCATTAGAAAATAGCAAGAATGACTAGGAAAAGCCATTTTTAACACTGAGTATTTCTGGAAACGATCTTTCTGTACCTTGGAAGAAGTGAAGACATGTACAAGTTTGCCAGCTATTATCTTGCTACTGCCATCTGGCCACCAACTCCAAGTAACTATCTGAAATAATGGAATGGTTCCTGGGACATGACAGCTGTCAGGGAGATACTGGCTGTAGAACAGATGTGTTACTGCCATTGTTATTGGGTAATTGGATGTTATCTTTTTCCCTCTGTGACCCTGCAGAAGAGTTCAGAAACTGTGGAAGACAGAGGGAATGAATCTTCTCTTGGTATCTGGGATGGAAGCAACCAACCCCTTCAGTGTAAAAAGCTTTCAAAAAAGTATTGTGTTTGATAGAGGTGCCTTTAAAAATGCAGTCTTTCTACATTAAAAAAACCCCTGTAGCAACCTAATGTACCAAGTGTGTTCATTCTGTGAGTAGAAACCTGGGAGCTTTTTTTTTTGTAATTACCTCCTCTGCAAACTCAGGCTCTGGCTCTGTGTGATGGTGAGCCCCATGACCAAAAGGGACACGATTGTGTTCAGTTCACACAAAAGAAAGGGCTGAACTAGCACAAACTCTGCCAGTTAAAGTTTGGTTGGAAAATGTCAAAGGGACAGTTTCATCTCATAGATTTCATGCCATGTCATTTCATCTCTTCTTCTGTAGCTGGGAAAAAAGAATAAAGCTGTTTGACAGTGTCACATGTTCTGTACTGCTTCAAACTGCAGCTGAGCAGCTGTGCCTAAACCAGGTTTGTTGTGGGTTTGAAAAGTCTTTCCTCTCGAAAGATGTTTGCTAAGGATACAATTCCATGTATCCTTCTTTTAGTGCTGGTGCAACATAACTTAAAGTCCTGGGGTTCAGCTTCCCCTGCTTTAAACAATCATCAAGTTTGAGTCTGGCACAGTTGAGATCTACCGCATCTCTGAGGGAGCGACGGAAATGGAGAGAAGAGAAGAATGATAAAGGGCAGGGATAAGCAGGAGTCTTTTAAGTCAGCTTTGTTATCAGAGAAATAATGGAACAGAGCTTTGATCTCAGAGGGATGTGTAGTCAAAGCAATCAAGACTGGGGTTTGATAAACAAATCTGTTGATGTGGAGCAGATCTATGTGTGCTTCTTCAGAGCTGAGTTGCCTCTGTGTGGTCAGTAGAACAGGAAACAAACTCGGGACAGTCAAACCAACACTTATATTTTCAAGTAGCTTTCTTTGAGAGAGAAGATATAAGAAAAGGCTATGTTTTTTGGGGTAATGTTTTGTTTTTGTTTTTTTTTTTTTCTTTTACGTTGCTCTTTTAATGAAGCTCTGACACCTCACAGTTTCAACATTAATCATTTAACATAAGTATGAATTCCATGTTTGAGTTCTTATCCCTATCTGATGCTTGCTATGAAAACCCCAGCCCCTGGGGAATTCTGAAAGCTTGCCTACTGCCTTTGGGACATATTCTACCTTGGGTCTGTATGCAGAGCAGACAGATTCTGGGTCCTCTCTGAGGAATAAAATGAAGAGGGGAGGACACTGCCGGCAGGCTGGATGTGCTGCTGGTCTTCCCTTTGGAAACCTGTGCCTGATTCCAGAATGGTAAGAGGATGATGTTAGGCTGGACTTTCTCCTCTACTCCTAATGAATGGGTGTAAGATTATCCAAATGTGTTACTATAGCTGTATCCTTTCTAACACCAAATTGTCTACTTTACTTTTCCCTTGTGTTTACAGCACTTCAGTGCTGACCTTCAATGGGAACCCTCTGAAACTGGCCAGGGCCAAAGAGCAGAGAGAGCCGCTGTTCTGCTGAAGCTGTTTATTATAGTTCCATAGTTTTCTGAAGGCAGAGTTCAAAGGGGTAAATGCAAAAGCCAAGCAGCAGCAGCGGTGGCAGATACAGGCAAACAGCAAGCTGTCTCAGTTGTAGGAGTTCAAAATGGAGGCTCTCAAACTTGCTGGGACCCCCACTATATTTGTTAATTATCCAATAGAAGAGGTACACGACTCCAGCTTTTCTTTTTTAACCTATCCTGTTCTAATTGTAACAGTCATGATTTTACATAGGTCTTACATAGGAAGTACTCAGATTTGTGTGTTTTGCTTTTGTCAATATTTTCTGTTTATATGAACACTATCTAAAAAATGGGAACAGTACAGTTCCATCTCTGTTTTGTCTAAAGTAGAGAAATTCTGTGAAAAACAAGACTGCTGCAGTAAGAATTGTGTTTAAGGTCTCTTTTCTGCAGCTTCTTAAAACCTAAGGAACTTAGCATATATTTCTACCATAAGCTAAAATTCTATTTTTCTGTTTCTCTTTGGTATGACTTCATGTATCTCAGTTTGTCCACAAACCCTAATTCAATCCCTGTGCCCAGATTCTCTTTTGGGCCTGAATCTTGGGGAGTTCTCACTCCAACACTTCAGTATTTGTATTTGTGTTGTGGCACTGCTGTAGAAAAAGAGTGTGATTTTGTGAATTCTTGATCTTACCTCCTGGTAGCACAAATGGGCAACACAATGTGTTTGGTGAGATCAAGCCACAAACAGTATTGCTGAAGGCATAAATAAACAGACATGGGATCAGCAGTGTGGCTGTGCAAGCGGGGTAGAAAAATAAAGTGAATTGAGGCAGAGAAATAAATATGGTTGTTGCTGCAGGAAGATATTTGTGTCTGAAATAAAAAGTGTAAAGAAATGAAGTCTTTGTGTCCCTATATTGTAAATTCTCAATGCATCTGGCCACGTGAGCATAATTGTCAGTGCTCTGCTGAGAAGATGGGCTAGGTGTCTTAAAATAACTTTTCCCCTGCCTGTCCCCATACCCAGATCAAAGGTGCCAAAACCTAGACATACATTTGAAGAACCACAATCAGGAAACTGAGGCAGTCTGCTTTTTTTTTGAGTTCTATGAATTTTTCAAGAAAATGAACAGTTATGCCCCATCATTTGGTCAGCGAAGCCCTAATGTACTCATGTAAGTAATCACATTAAGCTGTAAATCCTTCATGTACCAAGTGAAACCCATTTCCAGAAGTAATAGCTCTTTACACGCTGGTCATGATAGGAAAATGGGTCCTGGTGTTTTGAAAACAGGACAGCTATGGCTCTCTGACTTTATTTGTAATTTCTTTCTTGATCCTCCTTCAATGCAATTTGTTTTTGTACTTTCTAGTATAGAGTTCTTGATTTTCTTCCCATGGAAACAAAATTTCCAGTACTTGTTTGAGAAATTAGAGAAGCTCTCTTTTAGTATTAGTGTGTGCACTTAAATCTGATCACAAGTATCTGTGGGGAAGTATTTGTGTTGGTCTGACAGACATAGTTTGTCTGTCAAACAATCCTGTACTGGCAGGCATAAGAAGGGCTTTAAGTGGTTTAGTACTTGACAATGTCTTTTCTCAGTAAAAATAGTCTTATTTTAGAAGCGAACAAACTGGATAGAAGAATATAGGGGGTTGGTAAGTCACTTTGGTTGAGTAGAGAAGCTAAGCAGAGGAGTGTCACTCATTTGTAGATATTAATTCTCTATTTCCTTGCTTACTGTTCTTTGTGATGGGATGTGCAGTCCAAATTTCTTTTATGTTTGTGAAGAAGCAGCTGAGTGAGGCTCACTTTTAAATAGATGATGGTCTGAATTCTCCAGGATACTCTCTCTTCACTGTTCATGGCAGTATTGCTCTGGCATGCAAGTATTTCCTGGCCTGGTTGATTTCTTGGGGCAGCCAATCTCCAGGCTAGTAGCTGATATTCCTTCTGGCACTGCTGCTTGCTTGGCACCAAGGAGGGACAGGCTGAGAGCAGTCTGGGGCTGGGAGAAGGGGAGCTGGTGGGGTGCCCCAGTAACAGCCCTCAACTGGCAAAATGTTTTCTCCATTTACAGCTTATTCTCTTTCTCCAGCTGATGCTGGGCCTTTGGCTGAGTTGCAGATCCTTGTTTGCTCTCAATAGGTCAGAGCCCAAATGTATCTGCAATAAAACGATTTCCAAGCTGGTCCCTGTGTAAATCAGTATGAACTTTGCTACTTGCATGGCCATAGGCTCTTTCTTTATAAAAGTAAGAGAAGAGCATATAGGGATCCTTCAGCCTATCTGTGCCTTGCCATTTGCATCTCTGGAAAGGCAATGCTGGACTATGAGTACTCCTGACCTTTCAAATTGTTTATGTTCACCCAGAGATGAGGTTTGCCAGGTAACTACAACACTGGAAGTTTCGTAGATGTAAAGCATGGTTTCTTGTTATGTTTGAAGCACAATGGGATGGCTGTGTGTATGTATAAACCAAGCATTCCCTGTGTTCAGACACCAGCAGAGATCTGGATGCAAGACATGGAGCAAGGGAAACGTTTGTCTTCCCTGGTGTGGAGCACATCTCGCAGTGGGGAGCTGTAAAGGAGGAGTGAGTGTAATCTTTGGAGCTGCTGCCAAGATCAAATGCCTGCTTTGTTTGCCCCTTCAGTTGCTGTAATGAACTAAAGGGTGTGCCCGGGCAGTGAGATAACAAGGTCTTGCAGCAGGATTGGGTTCCCAATGACCACAAGTGTCACTTGATGTGACAAGATTGGCTTATCTGATCTCCTGAAAGGATAGCCCAGCTTTTCTGTGGGCAGCAGGACCTGGATGTTATACAACACTCATTGCACTAAGCAATGAAAATGCTACTGGCCTGCATATCTTAATGGATGTAATTTCCTGCTTTTTCCAAAGTGAAGTTTGTCACACTTAGAAAAATGGTTCTGAGGAATGCTGCCTTGCTTATTAAGGTGTGCTTTCACATGGAGCAGATAGACCGGTTGTTGAAAGTCCACCAGAATGGTCTTCTGGGGAATCTTTCATCCAGCCTTCGACTAGGTATTTGTAAACCTAATTAGAGTGAATAGATGGCAGTAGTGCTTTAATTGTCATGAGTAATAGCTCCATCCCTCTGTGGAAGTGAGGGCTCTGTCACAGGGATTGTTGACCTGGCAACCTGCTGCTTGAAACATGGCTTATTTACTTTTAGTTTCCTTTCTGTGGGCTGGCACTGTTGCTTGGGTGGGATCCCTGCTCAGTGTCCCCTGGATGCTCAGTCTCTGCAGTGGGCATGCTTTTAGAGCCATTCCAAGCTTGCTAGGAGTTCTTGTGGCATTGCTGCCTAGTCTGAAGCGGGCACAAAACATGAATGGAGCTTCATGTTCTCTTTGTACAAGGAAACAAATCTGTTTCTGAGAAGCATCACGCTTGGATCTGTTCCTGGAAAGTCACATGGACTTGTGTGCGCTCACTTTCCCAGAAGATGAAGAAGTTTACAACATGTGAAAGAAAGATCCTAAGATATTAAAGTACTTCTCGGTCTAATCACCTTGTTTCTGTATGGGTGTTGGTTTTATGGTGCTGTAGCATATGCTAGCCAGCTACCCAGCAGCACCTATGGCTCCATGATTTGACAGCCCAGTAGCTGAGGGTCCCCCCTGGCCAATAGTTTCTGAATTGTGTTTGCTTTTTTATTTTTATTTTTTTTTATTTTGAGATGTTTGTGAAAGCAGTGGGAGCCTTCATCTTTCTGACTGGCAGTTAGTACGTGCTTTACCTTTCCTAGCTGAAGGTAATCTTTGCATATAAATGTGGACTTCATTAGACTCTGCTTTGTAGGAGAAAAGCTCATCAAAGAATATTAGAGTGCTGGACTACTTTATTTTTCCTTGGAATGCTGAATGATGGAATACTGTTCTTTTGCAGGCTGCAGCTACTTCTTTTGTTTACTTTTGCTATGTTGATTGTGTCTTTAACTAACTGGGATGTGCAGTGATCGAGCTGGGTACTTCTCATGCTTAGTTCAAATGAGTGATTAGGCTCTCTAGGGAATTCAACCACTGTAATGAAATCCCATTCCTGCCTGCATTCCAGGCTGGTAGGAGGGAGGGAGGAAGGTATCTATTCAAGATACCGAAAGGCACCTGGGTAGTATGACAGCACATTTTATTTACTCTCATGACAGCTCTAGGTATGTGCTGTGTCCTTTATTTTATGGATGGGAACCTGAAGCACATATTATCACACTTCCAAAGGAATTCAGAGAGGTTGCTTATGGTTTTGTATGTGTGTTTTGTTTTGTTCTTCTCATCCTTTTCTACATTAAAATAACTGAAGCTGAACACCCTGGTCTTGTGGAAATACTGCTGAAAACCTTTCTGTAATTTTAGGTATCTGAATGCATTGCAGAAAAATCTCTCAGGAGCAGACTTTCAAAAGTCATGCAGGGAGTCTGTGAATTGAACCTGATTATGAGGGAACGCAGAGCCGAACTTCTGCTGTCTGATTGTCTTTGTACACTTTCATTTTCCAACCCAGGTGATGTGGTAAGTGCAGAAGGAAAAGGAAGTGGTAAGAAAACAGTTTCAGTGGTGTTTCTGTGGTGGCCAGCCCATCCTGCCCGCTGCTTGCCACAGTGCCAGTTTTCTGAGGAAAATTCACACCCTTCAGTGAAGCATGCTCTCATCAAAAGGAAACAGGAGCACAGAGCTGTGCTGCAGACAATGCAGATCTGCCTCTTCCAAACAAATCAGCCCAGGGAAGCTGCTGGACCATGTTAGGCCATACGGTTATTGCAGCAGTGCAGCTGTTGGTGCAGAGTCCCCAGGGAAGCTGCTGGCAATGAGGAGCCTCCTGAGCACCAGAAAACCCACACGATGCTGACAACAGGGTCACACATCTCATACCTTTTCTAAAATGTAGCACATAACTGAGGATGTGTGAGTTCCCTCTGACAAAACTATTGCATGGTTACAGCAGAGAGACGGGTTACCTGACAGTTTTCCAGTAACAAAACTGAGTCATCGCTTCCTTGACTTAGTGATCCTATTTTAGTGATCATTTTATGGCTGACCATGGGCAACAGTGTCATCTGGAAATGCAGTGTGGTATAAGCTGGGATCTTGGTACTGAGGACAGAGGATAAGATATCAAGCTAGAAGTAGAAGTAGTTGCTGTAAATACATCTCCTCCACGGAGCGCACTGAAGGTTGTATTTAACAAGTGGGTATTTACCAGACAGCCCTGATAATATCCCAGGTTGTGATCCAAGCTAGATAGTAGTGTTGCTTCTTGTTTTACAGCCGACTGTTCAGCACAGTTGTTGCACAGTGTATTAGGTGCCTCAGCCCCTTGTATTGCTCATGGCCTTCTCTTAGCGGCTCTACAACCAGCCTTGCACAGGCAGCTCCATGCCCTGGCCTTCAGGCAGCCATGACTGCTTTTGCAGAGCCTCGGGCATTTTTTCCTTTCCCGTGTTTGTGTTACTGTCGTGGCCTTGCACTCACACCCTGAAGTGACAGTCACAGCTGTGAGCACGGCCCGCTGGGCGCAGCTCTTGCTTTTACGTGGGGGGACCCAATGATGTGTGCACAGAACTGGCACACAGCACCTGCCCCTGCTCAGCATGTGCTCTGATCTTTTCCTGTGGGAAAAGGATGGGGAGAAATGACCTGCTGCACTGGAGGTGTGCCTGGCAAGGATGCTCATTTGGGGATACTATCACTTCTTGTCCTGAATAGCCATGGGGAGAGTGTTTTCCCTTCTCCTTCTAGTTCTGTCTATCTCTCTCTTTTTTTTTTCCCCTCCTTTTTTTCCCCTAAAAGGAGCTTTCACCACTACAGTTGATGTATGGCATCAGCTATGGATGCTACTAACAAATCTTTTAGGAGTACACATGTTGCAGTGCTCTGGTCCCAAGCAACTCGGTCCTTCAGTATGACAACAGATTAAATGCTTCTGATGTTAAGGTTGGAGGACACCGGAAATTACCTTTCTGACTTCCAAGCATGGTTGTTTAATAATTAAATAAAATCGCTTCAGCTTTGAGTAGTGCTTGAGGCTGATTGTGTCCAGACTCAAGGAACTACTGCAGCCTGACATACACTGAGAAGGACCTGAGCTCTGTATTAGATTATTATTGTATGGTAGCTTGTTCAGATAGGCTTTGATGAAGGTTAAAGTGATCTGGACCCTGCTTTCAAGCTGTGTGCCTGGGAGCAGGACAGGAAGCAGCTACAGAGCTGTCATTTTGCTGATGTGGTTCCACATTGTTACGACTTCAGTTTGGGTCAGTCTCCAGAGAGCTTGTCTATGTCAGGCAGAGAGGGCTTCATTCTCCACTGCTGTTATTAACCTGAAGAAACAATGGAGTCCGTGGTGCTGGAAATGCTTGTGCTTCCCTATTTCTAACTTGCTGGGGACAATTGCTTAACTGGTCTTTGTACCTTGCTTGCTGTACCTTTATTCCTACCCTTCTAATTACGCTGCAGCTCTTCTGCTTGTGAGGTAAAAGAGCGAATGGCATACGTGAGGAGCCTGCACACTGAAGGCACAGCTGTAGGGGTTTATTCCTGCTTATGCTGCCTTCCTGCAGCTTCTGTGTGCCCTGGGTAAGGGCCATGCTGTGGCAGACACCAGCCCATCTACACTCTGGGTGTATCAGAAGAAGGTGGCCGCTCATTTCACCCATTTTTAATTTTGTAGCACCTGGACTGCCGAATGCATGTCATGGTCAAGAGAGATCTTCTTCCTCTTCTTCCACTTTCATAATGAATGATTTCTTACCTGGAAAGTGCCCAGAATAGCAGTTATACAGCTAATGTCTTTCTGGTCATTTTGCTATCTGCACCATATGTGCGTGTTTTTGTGGGTTGGTTTTTAGTTTTGTTTTGGTTTTATGTTTTGTTTTTGGGTTTTTTTTAGAGTCTGGTCTATTTGGCTCCGTGACTTTGGAAACTAAGTGTAAAACCACATTTCTTTTTCAGAGGCTCTTTGTTTCATCTTTGTTATGTATGTTATATGCTGTAAGACAGACTGTCCAGGCAGCAGAATTGCAGGCCTTGGATGCAGGATCAGTTTAGGAAGAAGTTTTAGCTCTTGTTTACAAGGCAATGAAGTGACCATACACATGCTCTTTGATTAGTCTCAGTGCCATGAGGCAGTTGATAATCTTAGTGGAAATTACTGAATGCAGAGGCCATTTTGGAAAAACTCTCATGTAATAAGCTGTGGAATGGTGCAGAATTATGCTAACAGACTGAGCCTGAAATCTGAGTAATTGCTCAGTTATACTGAATCTGGGAACCAGCAAGTTCAGAATTGACATCAGACACTGGCTATTTTATTATGTGGAAGTCCTTTGAATGCCAGAAAAAGCTGTAGAGATAATTTAATATAAAGTTACCAAAAAAACACATGCACAAAAAAAGGAAAAGCAAGTGTTTAAGTCCTGACCTTGCCACATGCCAGACAAGGGAGCTATTCTGAAAGACTGTATAGAGCAACAGAAGGCAGTGGTTTGCAGGGGGTGAACCACACAGTGTTAAGGCTGTTGGTGGGGAAGAAGGGGCAGCTATAAAATCCCAGCATCCTGTGTACAGAGGACTCTGATTCCTCTCCTGTGTGCTGTAGTGTTAATGCAGGACGGATGGTACTGTGAGCTCCCACTGCTAAGTGGGGCATGAAGTTTGGAGCTTTTCTGCCCATCTCTAGTGTACAGGCTGCTCTTCTGCATATCAGCTGAGAATGCACTAAATATCTTAAGACCAAATCTGACAGAACATAGGAATATTTGTACAAAGTCAAATGCCCACCTAACCTAGTTTCTGACAATGAGCAACAGTGAATTGTAGGGGAAATACAGTACCACAACCCTATCATGGGTGGAACTTTCCCCAGGGTACTGTCTCAGACCTGGCAATGGATTATATGTATTCCAGTAATACTGATCTCTTTGAATTTGTGTAATTTCACCTCAAACCCACATGAACTTGTGTTGTCCACAGCACCCTGGGGTTGTTAATCTGATGCTGCCAATCTGGCCCTGCTTGTTCTGTTACAGTTGCTCATCTCTACTGGAACATTCATTGAGTCAGTCCCTTTGGCTTCACTGCAGCTGCTGCTGGATCCAACTGCTGCCTTTATGAGCTGAAGGGAAGACTGGGTATGTTAAAACCTCAGCTTTCTCAGGAAACTCGGCTACGCCTTCCCGATAGTGGAGGTGGGGCATCCTGGTGGATCCTGTAACCAAGCCAAGCTGAGTCTTGGTCAGGCCTGTGCTCCACATTGTTATTTCCAAATTCTGATTCTCCATGATAAGGTCAACTGTCATTGTGTGACCTTTTTGCTGTTTGGTTTACACTAATACTTGGAAATCCATCTGAGACACCTCCTCTACCTGGCAGGTCAGCAGTCCCATCCAACATATCTTTCTCTGCCCATCAGAAAGGCACATACAGTCATGGAGAACTTAATCTCTTGCTGCAGACCCAGAACGTGAGTTGCAGCATCAGGCTGATCTTGTACCACAGCTACTTGTCACCATTTCTGGATAGGAAAATCAAAGCTGACAGGATATCGTGACAGGATACAGTGCACCCTTGTGTGCTGTTGCTTCCAGAAGCAGGTATGACTTGTCTGTTTTAACCTGAAGGAGGGATGTTTACAGTTTAGTTAATTATCTGACTTC
This sequence comes from Gymnorhina tibicen, assembly GCA_013399875.1. Lineage (NCBI taxonomy): Eukaryota > Metazoa > Chordata > Aves > Passeriformes > Artamidae > Gymnorhina > Gymnorhina tibicen. Next base: position 43,014 of record VXAZ01009250.1, on the reverse strand, counting down.
CAGTAGCGTCTAAAAACTGCGGTGAAAGACTGATGTGTTGTTATATTGGTTGTTGTATATGAGTGAGCACAGCAAACTTTTATGTGTTAAGTGACATGTAAGTTTATCTTTGGCACCAGTTCAAAGCTCTGCTGGTGCAGGGCTTGTCGCTGGTGCCAATGATTCACTGCTGCTGTCCTGCTACTACAGTGTTTTCTTTTCAAATTGGGTTTTTTAGGTTACTTACATAAAGTTGTTCTGTGGTCAGAATTGGAACCTGAATTCACACACAGCTGGATCTTTTCTTTCAGTGGATCTTGCGCCTAGATCATTAGGTAAATTAAACTTCAGGCTGATTTTATGCTGGCAGAACATTGTTATCCAACTTGGTCTCTGTCCAGAATAGCAGGGGTAATGCACTTTTCCAACAAACAGCTTAAAGTGTATTATCTTCCTATGCCTGCCTGCTATTTCCTCCCTTCCCAGGTGGGAGTAACCTTGTAAGGGACTCTGATTAGCACAGATGGCTGTGTCTCTTGTTGTTCCAGCCCTCCCAGCAGCCTGCTATGATCTCAACAGATGGAGTGAGCTTGGTGCTCCAGTGTTAGGAGCTGTAGAGGACATGTGTATGCTTGGTGGAAGCAGCAGACTGAGTCACTCAAATATTTGTGGTGTTCTTCCTGTAGAAAAGATTAATGTTGAGATGAAAAGTGAAGAAAAAATTGCTACACTGCAGAAGTAACCGTGGTTTCCTGTGTGGAACTACTAACAGCTAAACTGTGAAGGCTGATTTGTGAAGAACAATAAAAGGAGGAATTCTGCAGAGCTCAGTTAAATGATGACAACGGTTAGGCCATGGCGAAGGCAAGCTGCTATGTAAAGTGGAGCACAAGGACACAGACAAATTCAAGGGAAAAAAAATGAGTGTACAAAATGCTGGCTGGACATGGCAGAAATGGTCTGGGCAGTGAGACCTTTCTTCCACTTCCTAAGGAGAGCAGGAGAGAGCCCCAGCACACTGGATGCATAGGTTTTGTGGTGAACAAAACAGGGCTACCCTGTGTTAGAACTTGATGGCTGTAGAGGGATGAAGCAAGGGAGGAAATGTGGACTGTTCAGACCTCAGAGCTGGCTGTGCAAAGGCAAGTTCTTGTTTCTCTGCTTTGGAGCAGGTGTGTGAAGAGCAGCAGGTAGACACTGAAATTATTTGTCCTAAAGCATCTCTCCCTCTTTATTTCTTTTTATGAAATTGGGCTCCTTTGACTCTTTTGTGAATCTCCTTTTTTCTTTCCTTATAGCCTGAGCCAGTTCTGGCCTTTATAACCTGCAGATTCTTCCTCATTGCTGGAAATGTCTGAGGGGATTAATGTAAACTGGAGCCAGCTGCTCAGGCTTTCTTCATGTGACAGATTTTCTTGGAGTTTTGGAATGGAAAGCATATGACACAAACTTTGGAAACAAATTCTGGGGATCTAGAGTCAGGTTACCCCATGCCGGTGTCTCTGAGATGGCAAAGATCATAACTCCTTTAGCTCATCCACTGCTAGGAACTATCTCAGACCCCACGGTTCTTTAGAATCAACTGTGTTCCTTCCCACAATTTCATCAGTGCAGTCATATCAATTCACTGAGTGAAACAGGCTTTGCTGCAACAGGTAATTTACCACCCAGCTGGAAATCAGCAGCAATACCAATTAAGCCAAAAGGTCATAAAGTTTGAAAGTGGTAGGAAAGTGAAATGAGACACAACTATTTAACAATGAAGTACCCATGGTTTTTCAAGTATTGTTTTCCTTCTTGGGAAGCATCTTAGAGAAATACATGATAGATCAAAAAAAAACAAAACCAAACAAAATGCCAGAGGAAAACAAGGTAAAATTTTGGAGAATTATATGCAATTCTCCTCAACACAGGGCAATCTTAATCTCATTCAAACACTTCTTTCAAATTTGTTTGTTTTTTTCCATTCCCCTACTGCAGCCCATCACCTAGTTCACATAATGTTGCCTTCTTGATAGTTTGGCTTCTTACTTTTGATTAAACAAAGTAGAGGAGAAACCCAGACACATGTCCATGTATGCTTTTGGTCCCTTATTGATTCCTGCCAAGCACATTCAGCTTCCATGCAGAGATGTGCAGTTAGGTACATTTTAGAACATGCTTTCCTGGGGAACAGCAAAGCCAGTGAGTATTACTGAATTCTGATTGTGCCAGTAGAGAAGCAGACCATGTATCCTGTGCGTGTCCTGGATGAAAATGCAGGAGCTGCTGCACTAATCCATTGGGAGGAGTGGAACTGCTGTGTCCTACAGGGGCCAATGTATGTTCTGTAGAATTAGGGATAAAAATCACTAAAATCACATCTCCATTTAATGACTCCAGTTGGATTAGTGAATAACATTTCTTTCATGCCATCTGTGCAGAGCAGCTTTATTGTCTGAAGTAAGAGAACCGAGAACAAATTAGGATTTTTTAATTGGTGATTTTATTTAACTTTTTGTTGTTTTTTACAAAGTTACTGTATTGTGTACCACAGTCACATTCCATACCAGTAGATTTTTTGATTTTCTCTTTTCATCTTCCTGGAATCTGTAATGCATAAGGTTTCCTCCAGTTTCTGCCATTTCATCTGGACCTTGGAGCCAGACAAAATGCCACAGTTTTAGCCTTCGGAGGACTTTGAATGTCCTATTGGTGAATTGGGGTTTTTCTTCAATTGTTCTGTAAAGTGTTTTTCTAGGTTGCTTAAACTCTTTCTTAGAGGATGCTAGCACTTCATAAGGGAACTCTATGGATAACAGGTCCTGGGACTGTATACCCCCTGCTCTTGATAATGCTACAAAACTTTGCAGCTGGCCTTTGCCAGCTGAGGAGAGAGGCTGGGGTACAAAGTATAGCATTATAAGCCTAAGTAAATATTTGTTTGCAGGAGGTTTCCCAGCCAAATTGGGGCACCTGGAATCCGGTTCTACACAGGGTTCTCATAACCTTCAAGTGTTCAGGTACAACACAATTTGACTGTTCACTGTCTCTCACACTGCCAATCACTAATCATAGTATAACTACAAAGCAGCTGTATTTCTGCAGCACCATTGCTGCTTGTCTGTTTGTCCAGATGTCCCTGGAGTCAGTTTTGCTGCAGTTACTTATCTATGATGCCAGACAATGCTGGGAGGCTTTCAAAGATGTGTTAGAGGGGCCAGGAGGCTGGTGTTATCTTGGTTGTCCAGGGGTATCTCTTGTCCTTCATGGACAGCTCTAAGCTTCCAAGAATCCAAGCCCCTTAATTCCAGGGCCAGGCTGTACTTCACTTGTTTTATGTAAGCATGAATAGTACCAAAGCCTACAGTAAAATTCCACTACTTCCTTACATTGCAGTATATAATGTAAACAGATACATATTAACAACTGTTAAAGTAAAAAGACTGTTGGTTATTATAGTTAGAGAGGAGGATTTTCATAACAGTGTAAGAGTTTAGAATTTTTTCGAAAAACTTTTCTGGTGGACTCGGAGTATGATTTATTTTTTCTATCAACCAGTGTGGCAGCTTTGTGACTTTAACCCATGATGACAGTGTTGAAAGTTCATATTTTTGTATGAGCACTGACCAGAGCATGTGTTTGTGGTTTTTATAATTATCTTGTTCCCTAGCACCTAACATGGTCTTTCCTCTTGTTACCTGGCACGTCAATGATCTACATCTTTACCTGTGTTTGATGGGTTCCTATGGGACAGAGCTAGCTATATATTTTGGCCTACTGTTATTAATAAATGAGCTCTTTTATTAGGTTATTAGCAGGAGGCACCCCTTCTATTCAACAATGTATTGAACAGATCTTGGCAATATTAAGGTAGATTTTGGAATATTCCATTACATTTCTTACTTGCCTGTAACACTCTTATCTTCTGTGGGCTGTGACCCAGTGCATACCGAGTACAGTTATGTGTTCTTGCTAAACTCCAGCTGTCACTGAAGAGCACTGGCTGATGTTGCTCTCATCCCCAGCTATACATTTGGTGGTGTACATTCTGGTGGGCCTTGATTATTTTTGTTACTAATCCATAATATACTACAATCCTCCTGGGATTTGTCTCTGTTACATGCTTCTAAAGATCTTGCAGGAACTTACCATTTTTTTTTCCAAGAGCTGCTTGCTGCTTTATACTTCGTTAGAAGTCAGAAAACACTGGTGGAGTTGGCACATGAGCTTCCTGTTCTGAAATTTGCCTCTTTCTTTCAGATTTAGTGATCCCTTTTCTTTTTTCTAATAATGGAGGAATGTGTGCTGTCCCTCAACACTGCACTTGGGCAGGTCATCTATCTTTGGCAGCTTTACTATGAGGCTTCTTCCCCAGTTGCTTCTCTTTCTTCTTCTGTCTTCTTTCAAAGTGCAAGGAAACTCTGGAGGATTTTTCTGTCACTTGTCTGAAGCACCTCTCCAGTAATGGTTTCCTCTCCAGACACTTTCCTATTTTTATATTTAATAATGTTTCCATTCAGTGTTACAAATTAATTATACAGATGTTCTAAATATTTCAGTCTATGTTACTGCTTTGCTGTTGTTTCTTTTGAGCCCTCTCTTGAGCTTGCATTGCAGGGAGAGAAAAGATGGTTTCTCTCTATCCTTTTGTTTCAGATATTTGTTTGGTCTGTCACTCATTTGGAGGATTATCACCCATTTGAAAAGTAATCACTCATTTTAATCCCAAAACTACACGATATGACCTTCATTAGCATTTGTAATCAGAAATATAAACTAATGATTACAAGGACGGACGGAGTCTTCTTGCTGAAGTATTAAATTCATGACACAAAAATTTCCTGAAAGTAGAAATAGTAGGGACCTCATTTCAGATGTAAATCACATATTCTTTGCAATTTTTTGATATACATTTGCTTGAGAAGCTGTGTTGTTGAGTCTTTACAAACTTGAAGGTATGTTTGTACCAAATGAAAAAGGAGGCTTGTTCAGCCATTCTCCAGCTGAGATATGAGGCTGTGCTCTGTGTGCTGCATGCCTTCAAACATGGGTTACAAGGTGATCACCCTTGTTTAGAGCATGATTGCTGTTGGCTACCATCTTACCACAGTCGACTCCAACTAGTAGTGTCTGTGGTTTGGCCACAAATTAAATTATGAATAAACTTTTTCTTGTGCTGTTCTTGTGTGTGCATCTGATGCCTTGTACGCAGTTGTGGAGAAAATGATGTAGGGTTTGTTTGGTTTTTGTTTCGTTTCTTGTTTGTTTGTATCTAAGAAACTGTGTTCCCTCTCAGTCCCAAGGCAAAGCAAAATAATGAATAAATATTTACTGGAATATTTTGAGCACTGCTGATAGAATTTTCTGGCAGTCCATTGAGACAGATATTTGTCATGAGATGTCAAAGACAAGGACATTTACTCAGGGTTCAAGTCTGGCTGCTTTTCCAGAGCCTTAAAGCTGACCTCATAGCTTACTTAGCAACTAGTAAAAACTAAAAGTCAGAGCAAATTTAAAATCTGATCAAAGGCTCAGAAGTGAAGAATAGCTGGCACTTTTTTCTGAATTGTTGCACTACAAGCTTAATTTGTCCTATGTGCCTTTTTTCCCCCCTGCTTCCTATGTCACAGCCTATAAGAAAGATTTGGCTGCTGGAAGGAATGTGGTTAGTTTTTAGTTCAACTAATGATGACCAAAGCAGGATGGAAGTGATTTCTTTCTCTTTGTTGTTCTGTGTCTCCTTTTGGTTAATTAGAGGATATCACAGCAGAGCTTTGCTCCCATATTGATTTTCCAGTGGCTACAGAGTGATTTTATTTTTTAAAAAAAAATTTCCCATGCTTTCTTTTTTTGCCTGTGCTGACTTTTCCAGCCTTTGCCACATTAAAAATGCAGGACAGCCAAAGCATGTTACAGGCCAGCGGGCCCCCAGCGATGGCACAGATGTGTTCAGCGAAGAGCTGCTTCTTTGCCCCCCCTCTTATGGGAGAGCTGACTTTGGCCCCTAAAACCCGTCTCGTTTCAGAGGGATGTGAGCACTCGGCATTCAGACTCCTCCCCACCCACGGAAAGTAACTTGCTCAGGATGTAGTGCCCTTCCTCGTCGAGTGATTCCCCCTTGGAACCTCGGGAAAGGTGTTATTGAGGCGGGGTTAGCAGACACGCTTAGTGGGAGCTCCCTCTCCTGGCCGCGGGCTGGGCCGGGGCTGTCAGGTGTTAACTCAGTGTAGCAGGGCTGGCAGGATCAGTGCCAGGAGTATTGAATAAAACCCCCGAGCACCAGGTTCTGCCTTTGCCTTATGCCAATAAAAATGCACAGCCACAGGATTTGATTTTCCCTTCCTGGATGCCTGCTCTTGTGTTTACAACACGCTCTTGCGGTTTCCATTCCACTTGACTTTCTCTGTCCCTCGTTGCCCACGCAGTGCCTCGTCTTGTTGCTTTGTGGTGAAAAGCACCACGACTTCTGTCTCGTATCCCTTCCTACTTAGAACAAAAGAAAACATCTCTGCCACCTCCCCTCTTCCACACTGGCCATCCAGTCTTGCCTTTCTGGGTTCATTCTGTGCTTTCTATCTGCCGTTCTCACAGAGACTTGGTGTCTGTAGAGTGTTTTATGAAACCAAATGGTCTGCAAGCAGACTGAGTTACTGCATCTGTGCTGCTTAACAGGGACTCTCAAGTACAGGAACAGGTATCTGTAAATTTGTCATACTTTTGATTCTTGCTGCATAGAACTGCAATCCCTCCATTATTTTCAGTTATTTGGGAGAGCAAAAGACTTGAGAGATAGCAATGGATTGATTTTGAATACCACCAAAACAAGTAATTTCCCTACTGATTATCTCTGTTTTAAAATAGAGTGGAAAAAAAATAGTTGACATGAGGGTTAGGGATGATAATTTCTGGCAGAATAATAGAGTGGGACCCTTCTTTGAGTGTAAAGGAAAAAAAAGGGACATGTTGACTACTTTTGGTGGTCAAGGTAAGTCTGGACTCAGCTGTTGTACTGGGCCTTAACCTGTCTGACAGAGTAACTGAAGGTTCTGTACATATTTTGAAAAGCTTCTCTGTGGCTTTGGACATTGGGTGAGATGAGTACCAGCTGACATCCTGATGCTGAGAGAGTATCTCTGGCAAGCAGGATGTGGTAGGACCACAGTGCTAGACAGTTTTTCTCTGTGGATGGGCTTCTGGAATTATTGTGAAGTATCATGGGGTAATGTAAGTTGGGGTAGCTACAAGAGTCACAAAAACAAGCCAGTCTATGGCTTGATTCTATTTGTTCAGAAAAAGAACTCTATGGAACTCTGGAGCCCTTTCTTGATGAGTTTGTCATGATAAATGGATGGCCTGAAGAAACAACATGGCGTCCTTCAGTGCAGTAAAACATCAGATCCTGGATGATACAAGCAGCAGTGCTAAAACAAAGTTGCAGTATCCTACATGATGACGGGACTGTAACAAAAGTAGTTTGCTAATCAGATCTAGAAAAAGGCTTTTAGTCCCTGGCCACAAGTACTGACTGGTTAGGGCTTCCTGATCTTGGGGACTTGGTAAGAGGTAAGTTTCACATGAGAAGAGTGATATGGTTGTTTTCACAGCCTCTCTGAGGAACTCCTGTTTCAAACATGTGGCCCACAGCACCATTCACTTGGTAAACAAACTGGAAAGCTGAGGTGTGCTGAGCAACAGAAAGCTGACTCCCACTTTTGGCTGTGTGTATGGGGTCCATTTAGAGCGGATCATTTTTATACAAGCACATGGGGTTACCCAGGGGAGATTAAAGTAATCCTTAACGGAAAAGGCTCTGTGAATTGTAAGGTATGCAGCGGATTATAAAACCAGGATTGTGCCAAAGACACAGAAGTGCTCTTGGACCACTGCTCTGAGACACTGAATTGAGAAAGAAAACCAGAAGAGGATAACAAAGGGCTGGGTAGACGGGGAGAAAGGTGACTCCGAGGCACTTCTGTTGCTTCTGCTGGGTGGCTCTTTTAATTAAGGAAGTCTACCACAGGTTGTCTTTTCTTGGCCTAAATAGGAGCATTGCTAGCTAAGATCGCAGTGTTGTTGAGCTTACTCATATTGATGCCTTTTCCTGGTCTTAAAAATTAAGAGCCAGACACAGTTAAGGGAAAAAGGGGTTTTTACCTTGGTATTTAATAAGGATCCTCATGGTGCACCACTTCGCCAAGGTGGAACGCGCCGAACTGCACGCACACGATAGATCGCGTATACAATTTACAGACCTTGCAAATTAGCATATCTGACAAAGATTCCCCAATGAGAGGGGAATGAATAGTGTGATATTCCCCTATCCCGAGGAATTCCCCCTCGGATGGGCCTGATCTTAGTTTACAGGATGTGTTCTAGAGAGGACCTTGGTTGCTCAGGATAGCGTAGGGCTTTCCGGCCTCCAACTGTGAGGTCTCTAGGATGTTTGGTCTCCTGGCTTAAGAGAATATTCAGGACTATGCTAAATTATCAGACTTAAGGAATTACAAGTATGCATGCTAAGAGCACTTAGGATACATAAAAGCTGTGTAAAAATTATATAAAGGGCATATAAAAGAAAAGGCAAAAAGTCATCATAGCGTCACTATCACGGCAAAAAAAGTAGGATGATGCACAAAAAATAACTGTAGTTTCTCACTTTAGTCGTATGTCTGGAAAAATCATGGCTTCCTGCGGTATTTTCCATTTGTTTATCTCTTGAGATGCCTCTGTTCAGACATGTGATAGCTGGCAAGAAAAGCCTTATGCAGAATCATGCTATGACAGCTTTGAGCTAAGGTGGTGTTTAGTTTCATCTCTCTGGAAATGGATGGAGAATTGCAGAGAAATGACCACCTAATACAGAGCCACATCATCTGGATACCTGCACCCCAAAATGCATTAATGTCTTTGCGGGTATCAGTTCCTGTTTATTCCTTTCAATCCAGTTGATTTAATTAGTCATCCACTGGTCTTACAGCTCTCCACAGTATATAAAGGGCATATAAAAACAGGATGCGCTTCTACTCTTCCATTTTTTCGGTTTTGCATCCTTCTGCATCACACCACATACTTGAAGCTAGCAGCTTGAATAGTCTTCAACATGAAGCCAAGTTAACTGTGTGCTGACTCTGGAGGATCTGGTCAGCAGAGCAATGTGGGTCTGGCCAGTGGTGCTCTGTATCCCCATTAGCAGTGTGGAGAAGGAATGATAGAGCAAACTAGGGAATTTAGCTGATCATGGTAATTTGTTTCAGTTGGTGAAAGCTGTTAAAGTTTGTTAGACATTCCAGCAGGAATTAAACATCTTGGCAGAGTAGTGAGAGAAGAAATTTGACATGGATAAAGGTACGATAATGCCCTCTGGCAAAAGTAATCCAAGTTACTCTTCACTTGCCTGGGCTCTGAATTTGTAATCTGCTGTGAAGGCAGAACATTTGGGTAGTTGTTATCACAGATAGTTTAATGAAGCATAGAGCCTCAGTTTTAAAAGGGAACCGACCTGCTTGTGTGTTTGAAGAAACAATGCAGTACCACAGAGTGAACTCTAATATATGGATATTCTGATAAGAAGTTGATGGAGAGCACACACTGCAAAATTAATGCTGTGGTTGCCTCCTGCTGGGAACCAGAGCTCAGTAGGTAAAAAAGAATTATCTACTTGCATGGGTATTGAAAGCACCCCAGATTAAATGATATGAGAAATAATTAAAATGTTGTTCCATCTGTATTCTTCAGATGCATAAGCTAACTCCTCTTTGAGGCATAGAAGAAAACATTAAGGACATCGGTATTGTTTCTCAGAGGGTTTTTTTTTTTTAAATGTCTTTCCTTTCAAGCATTAGCACTGGCTGCTGCCAGTGGGATAGAACACCAGAATGGACTCAGGTCTGATCCAGCCAGGAAAAAAGTTATATTTCTGTCTCAAAATTATCGTGATACATATACACAGCTTTGTTATATCAGTAAGCTTTCAGATATTTGGTCATCCCTCCTTTATAGAAATGTACTGTCATCTTGTTAAATGCTAGATCTATTAAATTTTGTGCTGAGTTGGACAGTATTTCATTCACCAGGAGGATAGCTTCAGAAGTCTAGAAACTCACATGCAAGAGGTGAAGTTCTAAAAGAGTCTGGAAAACTCAGCATTTCTGACAAGAGTAGGTTTTTGGCTAGCAGGCTGGTCTTCTGAGGAGCAAGGCATAGCAGAGTATGTGAAAAGCATTTTGACCACTAAAGGTGTGGAGCATAAGGATGTACCAGGAAATACAGGGAGAACCAAGGGCAAGCACTACATTTAGAGGTTTTATAATGCTCTTAACATTTACAGTGAGCAGTTTAAATACATAAAAGTAGGAAATACAAACACTTTTAAAATGTAGTTCTCCTCTTACAAATGCACAGGAAAGACTATAATGCCTTTTTGTGAAGTGATTAAATGACACTGGCTTTTAAGTACTTTACTCTTGATTTGCCTTTTCAGTGCCAGGTTACAACCCAAATGCTTTTTCCTGGAGCCGTGTAATTTGGGAGCCATTATTGCACCAGATGGCACAACTTTTTTCCTCAATTTGCCAGTCTGGTTTTGTTTGGTTGTTTTTTGCAAGCCTTATTGTGCTGGGAAAAGTGCTGTTCTGGCAATCTAATGGTATTATTCTCCTCCTTGCAGGCTATAGCAGTACAGGAAGAACCAAACTAAATTTCCAGGGAGCACACCTGGTGCCCGGGCATGGCCAGTCCTTGTGCTGCTCCCCATGCATTATGGGGACTGCAGCGTGACCAATTTGCATTGTGGACCCCCAGACATCAAACTGAAGCCAATCGTTCCACAAGGGCCCTTGCAGGCTCAAACAGTTCCCATCACAGATCTGAGGTCTGTTCCTGCAGAGTGCCAAGGTGAATTTGTCAGGGTCTTTTTGCTTTCAGCTTGGAGGTACCAGTGCTGTGCAAGTTGGTGCTGGCTGGGAATTTGAGACACCTCGTATCATTTCTTCAAAGTTTTGCCTGCATTCAGTGGTCTGGCTGGGTGCTCAGATGGCTTTACCTCTAAGTTTGTGCAAAACACTCTAGGGCAATATTGTGCAAAAAACCCTTATGCTAGGCTGTTCCCAAAGGGGACAGTGGGATTTATTGGCTAGTGAGCATTTTCACTGAGGGACACCACTAATGCCTGTGCTGTGTGGTACAGGCCTTCTATCCATCCAGCTCCTGAGACACTAGTCTGATGTATTTAGTTATTTTCTTTGAGGAGGGAAAACAGGAAGAAATTCGTTTTCCCGAATTCTTTTTATGTGCATTAATCACTTTAATTTGCACATTGCATGCCTTCTAAAAAGCAGCTGCATGGTATATTCCTTGAGCCTAGGCCATCATTTGTTGAGGAGACAAATCAAAGACTGACTAGATCCTCAGCTGATGAAAAATGGAATTGGAAGCTAGTCAGTTTTTGCCAGCTAAGGGCTTGACTCCTGCTCCTTAAGAGCTACCTTCTTCCTTTTTTTAAGCAATTTTTGTCATGGGAAGCAATTCTAGAGTAAGAGTTGAAAAGAGATCCAAAACTGTTCTCATGAGTTACTCTTCCAAAATACAATTGAAGGATGAGAAGGAGGCATGGATAGTATTTATATAGGGAAGCAATGGAGTTTTGTCATGCAGCTATTGGCTATTTTGCTGTAATAGAGCAAGGACTTTGAAATCTGCTACTGCCATAGAGGATTTTTGCTCCTCTAGGCAGGAATAGCTGTAGTCTTGTCGCCATAGAGTGAGGGAGGCTCTGGCTGTTTTCTCAAGCATTCATAGGACAGTCACTGAGTACAGAGTACTCATCACTGCATTCAAAGCTGCCCCTGCTGCAAGCAGTGCCAAGTCCTTAGTGGCTCCCTCAAAGCAATTGAATTCTGAGTGGCTGCTGTTGTTTTTGAAAAGAACATTTAATTCTTTGAAAATATAATAGTATCAACCTTTATTGATTTGCAGTCTGTGCTCTGCGCTTGCAGCAAACTACTGTTTACAGCTGCCTGTGTGGTTAACCCATGGGAGTGGAGGTAAAGAGCCACAGCTGTGCCTCGGAGCATAGAAAGGAGTCAAACATACTTCAAACATGTATTTTCTGCTGAGAGTCTTGGAAGTTTAAAGATGAATGGGCTCCAGGCAGGCAATGTCTTGCAATCACACATCCTTGCCCTTGAGTCAGTAAGCCTACCAGTTTGCTACTGTGTATTGATACAACCCAGCACTGTGCTGTACTTCAGGCCTAGACCGAGCAGATGCTGTAGTAACTTGGCTGGTTCCAGTGTTACCCATCTTCCTAGCACTGCCACAGGCACTGGCTCATCTAGAAAATTTCAAGACGTTTCTAGGTTTCATTTATTTTTTCTCATTGTACAACTTTTGTCATTCAGGCCTGGTACCTCACAAGCTGTCCTATTGTCCTATGACCAAACGAATGAATTTTTTCCTCCCTTCCTTATGTCCTTTGGCTCACAGGAGAAAGAAGAAGCTGGCTTGACACACAGGCATCTACTGTGGATCTTTGGGGTGAGCTGCTGTGACCAGTGTAAAGGTTTTTCCTCCATTACAGACCCTCAGCACAGAGCCAGTCCTGACTATCTTGTCTTTATATCATTCCTATTTGTAGAGTGCGAGGGGCCGTCCTGCCACAGCTTGTGGAGGCCCCAGAGACAGGGTCAGGAACAGCCCTTGGCCGAGCTGTAGGAGACCACTGATAACGATGGTGGAAGAACCTTGTTTACTCCTGCCTTTTGTGGGGCTCATCTTTCCACAGAGACCAGTGTTTTTCGTTTATGAAATCATCTTCCAAGTAATGTTTCAGGCCTGAATATCTTGCTGCTTATGCCTTGTACCTTTTCTGCTGATCAGCAGAGGATTTCAGTTGCTGAAATTTGTCGTTGTCACTACACTTCACTCAGACTATGACCAGCCCTCTTGGCATCATAGAGATGGAACCCAAAAGCAGATCCATGTGAACTGGCCACTAATGCTCACAGAAGCGTATTCTTGTAACAGAAGTGGCAGTCCAAGGAGGGTCTGAGTCTCACAAGTGAAAGTATGGCTCGCTAAAGAGCACAGCGGTCTTGTGGCCAGGAAATAGTGTTTCTTCATGGTGTGAAACACGTGGTAAGGTGGGGGAAAATATGTATGTGGTGCTGATTACTTGGAGGGGAAATGTTAGCAGAGGGGAGAGATGGGGTGTGTGGGGAAACATCTGTGTGAAGTGCAGTGGTAGGAAAGGGTTTGTGTGTGAGGAGATTCATGAGTCTGATGTGGGTGAAGGAAAGAGTGGGCTTTGCCGGTGACAGCTTTGGGTGTTTAATAATTCTTTGGCCTGCACAGGGGGAGAAATGTGGAGAAAAGAGTGGTGTCATAGGGCTCTTCTGAGGTGATAAAGAACCTGTGGTTTCAAGAGATTTATCTATAGCTATGGGTGACCATCTGAGTGGTTAGAGTGAAGAATATGCCTGTGGGTTCAGTTTCCTTCCCTTTTATTAGTGTCTGGAGTTTTTAAGCAGTGGCCTTGGGGTAAGGCCTTTCTGGTGAAGGACCGTGAAGAGATTAGATACACTGACCCCAAACCATACGCCCTCCTTCCTTAGCATTTGAGCTGTAGAGCGTAGTCTCTAGAGCGTGGGGTTTCCAGAGCTTACGGTTCAACTTCCAACAGGCTGCTGTGTCTCCTATAGGGGTTATGAGCATTAGAGAGCAAGTCATTCAGACAGTGTTCGAATGTTTAACTAGTCCTGGTTTCTGAGTCCTGTGACAGACTGCAGAGAGCTCACTTTTTGGCTAAGACCCTTCTGATTTTTCTATCCTGCAGAGATTCTTTCAGTGTTATAGTTGGTAGGGTTATGTTCTTCCGCTAGGTCAGCTACACCTCACTGAATTTGAACAATGGTCTGTCAGTGTGATTTACCTCCTTGTTTAGAGACATCTGTTTTATGGTTAATTATGTCATATCCAGAGTACAGTTCAAAAGCCAAGTCTGGTGCCAACAGTCTTTAAGTGCTACCTGAGGTCATCCTATCCCTGAAACTGCAGGCTAAAAAGCAAACAGGAAATTTAATTGATGGTAGCAGCAATGTTTGTTTCCATTTCTTTATGAAGGAAGGTCCAAGTATAAGTTAAGATGCCTGTAAGGTTTTATTTTCAATTGAAAATAAGCAAGTAATCTGCGCCTGTTCAGGTTAAATCCAGTAGCTTGCCAAGGAATGGCTTGTTCTTACAAGGCTGTGGGCATACATGTTTACCTGGCAATGTATTCACAGGCATCTGTGCTGCCTGGTGCTCTGTGATATTTACCACATTGCAGGTCCCCAAAACACATCCTGTGAAAGCCAGCTTGTAAGCTGAAATTCTTCTAATTTCAGGCTGATAGCTCAGCTACAAGAAACAGGTTTGCACTGAGAGGGGCGTTGACACTCCACGGTGGTGAGCCAAACTCAGGTGTACTGTTTAAGGACAGCTTATATGACGCTGCCAGCTTCTGAGTGGTGACTGCCATGATGACCTGTCTGCACCTGTGGCCTTCTTTCTCACTAACTTTTCAGCCCCTGGTTCCAAGCAGATCTGTGACAAGCCACTCAGCTTTTACCTGGTATTGCATGCAGACCTTTTCTAAACAGCAATAAACTTTTCAAACAGTTGATTATGTGGAGGAATGTGCACGAGTTTTGCATGAGTTTGGGGTAGAAGCACACAGAGGGAATGTGCAACAGCTCAGTTGCTAACTGGAAATGGTGTGAAAGCAGAACTTCAGTGTGATATTGAAACATTGGTGCAAGCACTTGCAAGCCCTTTTTTCTAGAGCACCTTGCCAGGTTGGGGGGATAAGGGAGTGATTCAAAGTGAAGGTGAAACAAAGCTTACCATATAATAGAGTGCTTTCTGTTTTACTGATTTCTTTATGCTGGGGAACTGGTACCTTCTGCTTCTGTTTCAGGTATAGTTAGTTATATAAAATTATAGTTACATTGTAAATGGCTGTTGTTGGCAGGGAAGGCAAGGGAGCAGATGCAGGCTCTGCTCGCTCTGATTTTGAATTTAACTTTTGGCAAAGGCAATTTTGTGTCCATGATCAGTCATTTCTTTTCCATCTATTTGTTATAAAACCAGATAAATAAAAGTCTGTCAGCACAGAAGTTGAAGGAATGGAGTCAAACCAGTGGATGAAAAGCCAAAGAGGATGAGATGAGCTAGATACCAGATATGTTATCACATCATAATTGATGGAGGATATTTCCTGCCTTGAGATAGAAACTGATTGTGTTTTTGTCATATAAAAATATGCCGTGTTCTTAAGGCTAAGGCTAGATAAAAAAAGTTATTTAGTTCTTTTGAGGAAAAACCCTTCTTCTCTTAGTTCCCAGGCTCTGCTCAGGAAGCAAGAGACCAGCAAAAGAGAAGGGTAGAAAACCCATGCCCAGGTTGGATCTGGAGTCAGTGAAAGAAGATAAATTTAGAACCAGTTGTGCTGTCACTTGTGTGCACTTCTTTTTAGGTGAGGAACAGGAATGGGATAAAGACTTAGTAGAATGAATACACAATGGTTTTAGGACTAGCAGCAAGCTTTTTAGAGGTTTGCTGGAAATGTCCTGAGTTGAATTTTGACCAGCTAAAATATTATTAAGCTAGTTGTCTATTCATCTGACTGCACCTTGGAAATACTTAACTCTAAGGTGTATTGTGAGTTTACTGTTGGTGCATTCCCACTGGAAAGGTAAGTGGTTCTCTATGAACATTCCTTTTTATGGTAATGTACTCTGCACTGTGGGGAGGTAAAGGAAAGGCAGATAATTCACAATATGGATTTGGCTTATTAAGCCCCATTTGGACCCACAATGAATTGTCTCAATTTTGTGCTGTCTTAAGAGAGTAAGCCTTGTAACAGGTTTTTCCATATTCAGTCTTGTCATAGGCTTTTTGACATATTGCTTATGGTCTGCCCAAGATGTGTTTTTTGTACCTGTTTGTGCTCTCTCTGTGAATGCTCAGCTGTGTCTCTTTGGTGTTTCAATCCTACTTTAATTCAAACTAACGACTTCAGAGAATATTACCTAGGCCCACAGGAGGGTTTGCTGTATTTGAATCAATTGACTTCAGTAACCAGAAGGAGAATAGCTATGGAGCATAGATCTAGTATAAGTATACAAGGTAGTTGCTTTCTTTTAGAAAATGCACACTGGGAACTTTCTGCTTTTGGTAAAAAGCTATTTCTTTGAAAGCCCCAATTTGAAAAGTTCCTGAGAATACCTCCAAAATTAAACAGGATTTACCCTCTTACACTGAACAGCTCAGCAGCCTATAATAAAACACAATTCAAATTTGTCTTTTAGGAACATTCTATAACTTCAACATGTACAGTATTCACTAGCAATAACTTAGAACATCTAACCATGATGCTCAGCTGAACATTGCTGAAAATCTGACCCAGACCTGGGTTATCACCTCACAGACTCTTCCAAACCTAGAAATAAAACTTCTTTCATTTGCATTTGCTGAAACAGTTAAAAGGTGAGTTGACTCTGAAGCAGATGCTGCATGTCAATGGCAGCTTCTGCAGTTGAATACCAGAGCTCTTTAGGAGTACTAAAAATAGACATAAACTGTAGTTGGGAAGAGTCAATCCCTAGTACCCAATCTATAAATAAGCAAGCTATTGACTAGTATGATAGGTTTATATCTTTCATGTGTTTTAAGCACTTTGGAAAGCAGAGAACATGATGTGGATGTTAAAACCATGAATTAAGAAGTGAGGACTTCTGACACATCGTTTACGTGACTTGCAGTAATCACAGCACTAGGTTTTTGGAACCTTGCAGAGCAGTTGGTACTGTTTTCAACCTTCACCAGTTTCAAAATGTAGTCAGATAAGGTGGGTGGGACATTTTAAAATGCAATCCCACCACTAGATGGGGGGAAATAGTTGTCTTGACAGTACTTTACAGTCCCTTTTATTAGAAAGAAAACAAAAAAGCCTTTATGTGTTTCTTCTATACCCAGTACATTGCTTTTAAGCACAGTTAATGTGACAGCGTGGGTGCCTGCAGACTGAGCAGGTCACTTGGGCTCTATATACAACACAGAACAATAGACACATCAGCAGTTCATTTTCTCTTTCCCTAAAGTAGATCTCTAAATAGGTAGGCAGCTGAATGACATTGTAAAAGTGCTTGATTTCCCTGTCCTGGACTATAAAGGGTTCCTAAGGCTGTCATCTCAGATGGAGGCATTTTCATTGCAGGTGTCAAAAAGTGGGTGAAGCAAGACCCACACATTTTTTTCACTATTTGCAGGTGCTGTGTTCCACAATCTTCCTTTCTGGGAAAGCACTTCTGTCCATTGGACTGAAAAATTAGGAAGGGACCTCATTATTCATTTGTAATCTGAAAGGTTTGGGAGAAGCCTCTTTCTGTTTCACCATCTGTCTCCTCTAGAACAGAGTAATCTCAGGGGTTTGCAGTTGCTTTGCTTATGTCATGGGGATCCCACTGTGGCCAGGGCTCCTGCACGCTGCAGGCTGCTTGTTCTGTCTCATCAGTGTCACATATGCTCCAGCTCTCTGGTTATAGCTGAGGGAGACTTAAAGTAATTTCCACACCTACTCCTTTCTCCAAACAGCTTTCACTTTAACTCATGAAAATGTACAAATGTTGGGGGAGCCTAAAGATGGATTTCTAGAGGCAGTGTTCAGTTTTGTAAGACTTATGCCTGTTATGACACTTAAACCAAGCTGAAAGTATCCCCTCAAGTAGTTCTTCACCTTTAAACAGGTAATTCTGAAAGACTTAGGGCTCGATTCAGTCCACGGAGAACATTAATAGCAAAATTGTTCTGAGTTTCACAAGCAATGGATAAGGCTCAGGATTCAGTCAACAAATCCAGATGGGTTCCCTTTTTTCCAGCAAAACTGCTAGCAATTACAGCTTTGTTGAAAGCTGTTACATTCTAAAAAGCATAAAAATGCTCCCAATCTGCATCTTACAAGGCTGTCCAACTTGACTACTTCCTTGATCTCTTCGTTCATGCTAAGTTAAAAGGACACGAGTTATTGTGACCTGGTTTGCTGATTGTTTAGCTTTGTCTTTCTTCCTACCTTCAGAAGGAGGCTTACATGAGAACAGACATAATACCCCTGCCAGTACTTCTAAATTTTGCAGAGGCTTCTTGCTTCCTTTCTAACATGTAAAAATGTGGCTTACTTGTAAGCAGTTCATGGTGAGAAAATTTAAGAGGTGCATGCACACCTTTGTATTTAGATATTTTTGTTCAGTTTAGATGTTTTGTGTTCAGTACTCTTTTCTTTTGTCCTTAGAAGTGATTGGTCCTGCACGCTTTTAGTGAAGATCAGTTTAATAGCTATGTATGTACATATGCACACAAAAAATACATCAAAAGTGTTGCTTGGCTCTTACCAAAGTGTTCTTCTTTGAGATGAATAGAACTTCAAGGGATAGCTCATTTGGAAGGATACATTTTTTTTTAAATTAAGGAATAAATTGCTTTTGTTTAGAAGATATTTCTCTCAAATTGTCCTTTCAAAATGAAAAACTTAAATCTTTAATTTTGAAAATTTCAAACCACAATAGTTCTGTTTTCTGAGCATTAAAAAAAGTCATGACTTTTAATCTAAGTGCATTGTATGATTTTGCAAATATTATTTCTTGTCTTGAAGACTGCAATTCTGGGGAAAATAAGTACTGAAGAGACCTGAAAAAAGGAAGGGAAAAACCCCCAGCAGGTCTTGCAATATAATGAACAGTCTAATCACAAAAGCCATGTACAGGTGTAATGGAAGAAGGTAGGGTAGTCGCTTCAGATACAGATAAAGCAGGGAATATTTCAGTTGCTACAGCTGATAACCTTGGTTTTTATTACCATTATAACTGATTTTTTTAATATAATGTCCAGTTGAGAACCTGGACGGTTTTTTTCTGCGATTACAGCTCCAGCTGAGAAGATGGAGGACCCTTCCCATCCTCTTGAAACAGGAATTCTGGCTGGGTACCATGCAGAAGTAGTTTTCCAACACTTTTCAATTCTACTAACGTTTAGAAAACCCTTTCTCTTTCACTGGGAGATATATAAGTTCAACAGGAACTGTGAAAGAAATATGCTGCAGTTTCATGATGGGAAGGTTATTTTTCTACCTAAGCTATGATATAATACTACTTTTAAGATTTCTATTGTCCATCTCCAGGCCAGGATAAAATTGCTCTTTGAGGCATAAATTCCTTTGTTCTGCTAGGAAGGCTCTGAATGAGGAGAGAGCATGATTTAGGAGCTGAGCTGATAACCAGGAAAGCTACTTTCAGTCCCTTGGACTGTCAACCTCAACAAGTCACTCCTTGGCTTTAAGCCACCCATAAAATGGGATGAGCGATGCGTTCCCTTGCTGTTTGTCTCGCCTCTGTAGATTGTAGAACATATGGTGCACAAATTGTCTTTCCCTTGGTGCCAAGGACGCCAGGGACCCAGATTGCAGTTGTGGCTTCCAAGACAAGCCATAAACAATAACAGGAAACGAGATTTTTGTCTTGTCTCTGTTTTAGACAGACCTTGTTAAGAATTTCTTTCTGTTTTTCTACTTAATGTGTAAAGACAACCAACTGATTCCAGCAGGGAGCTACCCACTGAAAAGGTGAAAGGATCAAAGTCTCAAGGTCTCCTTGCCACGAGAAACTCCTCCACACCTACCCCTGCCCTCCTGCTGCTTTTTCTTGCTGAGAGTGAATTTTGACTTTTGTACCAGCAAAGATGGAGGTACTTTACAGAGAAGAGAGAAGCCAGCCCGTGGGTGTGGTGAGAGTAAAGAAATGGGATGCATAAAGCAGCATAAATGTTGGTACCATGGGGAAGATGCTGAGCACTGTGGGAACACAAATAGGACCGGCAGGAGTTTTGTGTAGATGAGAAGGGTTTGGGTAAAGCACGTGTGTGTATTATGTTAGTCCTGTAAGGGGTGAATTAAGAGCTGCAGCGTCCTGTGGCTCACTCTGCTACTGGCAACATAGTAATTTTCCTGAAAATTTCCACAGGAAAATACTGTCTTTAAATAAGAAACTGAGATTTCCTTTGAGGAAAAACAACCTGAAAATTATGAGTTTATATAAGAATTTTGAAGGGAAATGATGATTTTCATTTAGCTTTTTCTTGAGATGCTTTTGTCTATTCCTCGTTCATGAATAAAAAATATATAAAACACAATTGTTTTATATTGAAATGAAACAAAAGTAATTGTTTTACATCAAACCACAAGACTAAGTGTGAAAGGGGATTTTTCTTGGCTTAATAGTTGTGTATAAAGAGTTTGGTTGTTGGGTTTTTTTTCACATTTTCAACTCATTTTTAACTATTACTAAGTTGTACAGTGCTGTTTAGGCACATGTAATGCTTCTTGACAGTTAAGATGAAATGTTTTGTTGGGAATGAATAGCTGCAGTGTTACACACTTCTGACTCACTTGTTGGATAATTGTGGCTTATATGATCTCTCTCCTGCTGGATTTGGAGGCATAAACAAGGTGCTGCAGGACCGCCACCTAAACAGCACTGATAGGACACTGGGAAATGGGTGGCCTCAAAGCTGTACAGAAATCCTTCTGCTTTGTCATCTAACCATACCTGCAGGGCCAGTTGTTGATATAAAAGAGGTGGCAGCTGCCCAGGGTAAGGAGGCTGCTGTGGGCAGTAAGAGAGCTGCCTGCCTGGCCTGTGCCAAAGCCCTGCCAGAGAGGTGTGAGCCCTGGGGAGCTGTGGCTGGCCCCTCCTCAGACCACAGCCTCTGCCACCCTGCCATCAGCCATGTGGCTGGGGCCTCGTGTCCCACAGCTCTTCATCCCAGGTTCTCATCTCTCACCATGGTGAGAGCAGCTTGTCCCTGCTGTCTCATCCTTTGGCATCCACACTGACTCAGTGTACGTGGACGACAAGCTTGGAGCTGGTTCTGCTTGGCTGCGCAACAAACACTCTCTGAGTCTGCTTCTCACTGCGTTAGGCAGTGCTGAAGCATTCAGCACCTGCAGCTGCTGATCAAAGAAGGAGACCTTTCTGTGAAAATGCTTCTCTGCAGATGAAACCGTGCACATTGCCTGAGTCAATCTGATTTTTAGCGGGCTGCCACAAATCTATGCGTGTCCTTCTCTATTTAGAACAGGATCTTCAGCTTTCCTTATAAGATAAAAAGCCAGAAGAGAGACAAGCTGACAGTAAAAGTAATTCCTTATATGCGTATACTGTTTGCGTAAAATACATTCCAGCAATGTTTGCTGTGTCAGTTGGAGTACAGAATTGGTTTTTGAATTCTGAAATATTGGGAGATCTGGAAGAGTGTTAGCCTAATTGTGTATGGGTTGAAGCAATGGTTCCATTTTTGGTGCACATCTAACATCAGAATGAATGTGTTTGGGATGTCAGAAAAGAAGCTAATTATGGACATGAGGTTTGAACTGCCACCCTGTTTTGACAAATGGCATGTGTAATTGGAAGCAGAAGAGTAACCCATGCACTCTAATCTTGTTAGAAAAAAAAAGGGCATCGATTACCAAGTAAGTCTCTCCTCTTGCCAAACGACTGATGAAATTAGAGTTGTATACTCTAGCATTTGCTGTGGGCTGTATGGAAATAATAATCCAAAGCACAACGAGTTATTGTCCTGGCGTTTTATACATACAGGAAGTTGTAAACCGAGTACCAGGGAAAAGGAATTACAATTGAAAAAGTAGAGCAGCATTTGAAACTCGTGACATATTACTTTGATCTTCTGGTGGTCAGGAACAAAGGCCATGTCTCTTAATGTTGAAAACTATCTGGTGTGTACTTGGATAGGAGCCTTTCCACTGGCATCCGTACTTCCCTGGCAGTGATAGTAATTTATTTTCTCCCTCAACCAACCCTAGATTGATGCAACAGGGAGTTTGCAGACTTCAAGTGGCAGGAAACAACCATCCTTTAAGTGACATGAAAAACTGAAGACTTAGCCTTACTTTTGATCACTTCAATCCACTCATTTCTTCAAAGCTTTGTTTGCTGTAATTTTATTTCTTGTCTCTTCCTGTGGTAAGATCTGATTTGTCTGGTATTTCTTGTTTCTTCTCTCCACACTATGTTTTGGATGTAAGTTAAGCTTGAATCCCTTTTACTTCAAGCTTCTCTCCCTGATGCTCTTGTTAATGCTGCATTAAGCTGAAGCTTGTCCACTTAAAGAAGCCCCTCTTGGAACTGAATGTAACAAGTGCTTTGGATGTCACAATCACTTTCTGTGTTTGTCAGTGCGTTCTAAAAGACGGCTTAAGCTGAAGCAGAGTACTAGTTAATTCCATGTATTTGTTATTATTCTTGGTTGCATAAAGTTGCCACATGGGGATCTGAGCCTTATTGCATCTCCTCAATATTCAGAAGGAGTTGTGAGAGAGTCCTCAGTCTGATCTATGAATTTAAAGGCTGTCTTGAGGTGGTATTTTTGTGATATGTCATACTTTCTGGTCAAAAGCACTAGGAAGGAGTGGACTTTTGATGATGTTCCACTGAAATCTAACAGTAAAATTTCTGACTCAAAATTTTTTTTCAGTGGAGAAAAAAAAGGTATTTGTGGCAGTTCTTATGGAATTGTTACTTTTCTCATACTTGTTTGCTTTTCATACAAATTATACACATGGTGCTGCTTCAATCTCTGGTTGAATTTATAAGAATAGCCTTTAAAAAACACTGAATATTGAGCCAAAAGTCAGGTCTTAGAAGTATGCCCAGGAATTCAATTTGCAGTTGTTTTTAGGGTGGTTTTTTGTTTGGTTGTTGTTGTTTTAAATTTTTTTCCCCCATCCCTCACAGCTGTAACAAGGGGATTTGGGGCAGTAGATTCCCAGCCTTGCTAATTTATTTGTCTCTCTGTGCTCTAGCAGAAAACCTCTGGTAAATCATACTGCAGCAATTTGAAATGTTACCTTTCCCTTGCTGTTCATCGTGCTGCCAGAACGCTGGATTTCACGGGCATGTAGCAGCCCTGGCAGATGTTTGTGTCTTGGCTGCCCCAGCTTGGTGTGTGAGTCTGGCCTATTCATTTGTGTTGTGATGAAAACAGGCCTGCACTGCTTTGCTGGGCTGAGAACTGGAGTGTCAACCAGATGGACGCACCATTCTTAACTGGTATAAAATGGGTGGGATTACAGCAAAAATGGAACAGGCTAACTCTGTTGCTCCTGTCTTGGACTTGGTAGGCTTGAGCAGGCTGAAAGCAGAAACGCTGTCAGGTGCTGGGCAGAGTTGGCTTGAATATTTGTGCAGTTTCATGTCAAGGGTAAAATTCTCTGCTCAAGTGTTTGTGTTTCAAAACCTTCACTTTTAATCTGAATAGGGGCTAGAGAGTTAAGACAGAATCTTGGAAAATATTCATTTGAAAATGAAAAAAACTACTTTAAAAGCAAATAAACACAAACCCAAGTTTTATTCATGCATTTCCTGGTCCTGTTATAAAGCAGAAGACAGTTTGAAAAATGAAAAGTTTAACTTGTATTATTGTCTATGTATCCTGTTTTTCTACAATACTAAAACTAATATTGCTTAAGACTAATCTTAGTTCACTCTGTACTGCTCCCCTGGTCCAGATTCTTTCTGAATTTGGGGAACCAAGGCTTGATTTGTTACTTGTACTGCAGTATTAAAGTATTCTGTCCTTCCATACCAAATAAAGATTTATATATTATTTTCTGATAAGATTGTAATTTCATAGTCTTCAGTCATGTTTGTATTTCTCTGGAAATCAGAGGAGCATCTCTGGTGATTGAGGCCCAGAGCCCTTAAAGTTGTTACTGGGATCTCTGTTCTATAACTATCTCTGAAGGCATATATCCTTTAAGCATATGCCAAACTTTTGTCAGCCTCAAAATATAGAGAGTGGAGAAAAGAGCTGCTTAAATAGATTTGTTCTGGGAGTCCTGAGGTTGCACTGCTTTTTGTAGTCTCAGCTTGCATAAACCTAAAGCTACCAGGAACTACCGAGTGGTTTTGGCAAGCACGAAGGAGAGCAAACATATTTAAATTTACAATTGGCTGGTTGTATCCTCAGCCCTAGGCTTGTTCTTCACCAAGTCAAACATGAAGAACAGAACAAAGGGTTATTGATAGTCCATGCTCTGCTGGTTTCTCCTGCTGCTGCTTTTTTTTTGTCTCCATTAAAAATTGTAGAAGAGCTCCTTTCAGCTTCTCTGACCACCTCAGAATGGTTTCCCCAGAGATGTTTCATTAATGCAATGACTGCTTTTTGCCTACAGAGAATGTTTTACTGGGTTTAATATTTAATATTTCTTTTAATATTTTAACTATCTTACTGATTTTATCTGTTCTTCCTTCCCTCTGTAGGATTTCTCAAAGAAAGTAGCAAGCATAGCACTTATTTGGTGAAACTGAATCCAATGTCTGCTTCAGGGATGTGCTCACCTGCTCAGTCTTGCATCTGGCTGTACTGAGACAGATGGATTCTCATTTCATGTAGCTGGCACACACCATGACTGCTCTTCCAAAAACCCTTCCAAACCATCCTTCCTTTGGGTGTTGTGTATGCGTATGTAGCTTCACTAACAAACAACCTTGGTACAGCACATGGGCTGCTGCAGGGTTCACTGCTTTCACACAGACAAAGCTATTTATACATGGCTGAAGTCTGAGATAGGTGCCCAGCATCAGCAGCGACCAACTTTTAACACTTCTCTTTAGAGGGCTGGGTTTACCTTTGGCTCACACCTGCCAGTCCTGGTAGTGTGGGTGTCTGTGCCCTTCCCAGCTCACGCGGGGTCATACTGTCTTGCAGGGAGTTGTGTTGTCTGAGGGAACCTTGCCTTTTGGAACAAGTATTCCTGCAGCACAGAAGTGTCTCTGCTTTTTCCTTAGATGAGAGTTTTAACAGGCACATCCAAATTTCTTAGAGGCAAGGGGGAAGGCACATTGGGGGCTGGATACAAACAGGACATTGGGGCTTAATCCAGCTACAAGGTGGTTTGGAGAGCATGAGAGGAGCTAAGCACCCCTTTCTGCCCTGTGCTTTGAGCAGAGCTTGTGAGAAGGCTTGAGCTCACACTGTATTTATTTCTCCTCCTCCTTCCTTCTGGTTTATCTGTTCTCTAACACCACACTGCCTCGCACAGAAAGCCAGAGTGACCTGTGAACTTGGGTGCTCTGGCAAGGGCTGAGCAGCAAACACTAAGAAAGGAGCTCAGGATTTGGCTGGAAGATTTGTTTATATGTTTGCTTTTGCCTTGGGCAAAGCATATTGTGAAAAGAAATGGATCTAAAAATAAGATGGGAGCTTATAAGAAATGGAAATAACTAAAAAGGGGGTGACAGGAAAAGCAGCAGGAATATATAGGACAGTAGCACTAGCTTGAAGCAGAAGGTGTGGTAAACTAAGGTTGGAAAACTAAGGTGAAAGCAATCAAGTCCCGTCTTCCTACGTCCTCTTACACGTAGTTCTACACAAGGCTCACCTTGTGTTCACACAAAACACAGCCTGTTCCTGTGGGGTTTTGTGTAGGTGTGAAGATCCACCCTCAGAGCTGCTTGCCACTTAGCTAGCTCTGCTTGAGGAAAGGGACAGTGGCCAGGAGAGAACTAGGAAAAGATAAACTAATACTGGGTTGCAGACATACTTGCATCATCCCAGCACCAGCAGAGGACAAACTCAGCTCCTGCAAGAGAAAACGAGATTGCTCCTCAGGAGGTTGAAGAGATGCTGGTCTCCAAACCTCCAGAGGTTTGGCAAAGAGAAGGTACCAATTCAGCACTGTGACCTCGTTCTGGGTTTTTTGGTCACCATTAAAATATCTAAACCCCATTTTAATAGTGGGAAAATAGCTGACTTTTAAAATACAATTATAAAAGGTTTCAATGAATATCTGCTGCATCTGGGAGGGTAGGAGGCAGTAATCTTCAGATTTCAAGAGTCTGGAATGAGGAATCTGCTGACAGGGCTTTAAAGTAAGTCACAGAAGAGCAGGCTGTCCTATGGACCTGAGACAGACTGTCAAGGGAAAACACTCTGGCCTACTCACAGGAAAAGCTCAGAATAAAAAGACTGAAAAATTGCTGTGCAGTTGATGAGCCCATTCAACTCTTTTGTGGAATGTTAAGCTGGAATGTCAGAAACGTGGGGGTCTTCTCCAGCTAAATCTGTATTTAATGATAGACCAATTTTATAGGTACATGCTGTGGGCTGGTTTAGAGTTACCAGGAGGCTGCTGTCCTTTCTGTCATGGTACGGTGGTAAGAATCTCACTCCGTATATGTGAATGCATGTAAAACGTGTCTGTAGCTATTTATATAAAATGAGGAGGAGGCTGAAACAGTGCTGGTTATTTCTGAAAACTCCTCTAAAACAAATCATCCATGCTTCCGTCTGGATAGTGTGTATATGTCTGTCTAATACACAATTTATTTCAAAAATAAATTTATTTCTTCAGAAATAGCTGTCCTTCTGAAAACACTGCCCTCCCTGAGGATGGAGCTGATGTCTTTTTTTGGAGCCACCATTTATCAATGCTTTGGTTGTAATTTGGTTATGTCATCTGAGACAGGATGTTCAATTACTGAAAGGATAGAGAAGGAGAGGTACTTCAGTGGTGCAAGGAATTTTGTTATATACTTGGTAATATTTGTTTGAATTCTTTCATAAGCAACATAGTAGAACTTGCTGTTAACTAACACTTAACAGCTTCTGCAAGCTTCCTTTAAGTCATGGATTTCCATTTGGGTTGCCACCTTAGAAACAAAAGCGAAAGAAAAAGTGATTAGCAACCCTTGCCAGAGGTAATCTGCATGTTTAGTCAGTGCAACAATGGTCTAATGAAAAAAAGTCAATTTATCATATTTTTGTCTTTGTTATTTTCTTTTGGATTTTACAGCTAAAAAAGTCATTCACATAGAGAGATAGAAACTCTAAGGGAACAGCTTTGCAAAAAACTCCCTTCCTCCAAGTTTTGATGCTCCCTTCCACATCAGCTCACATTCAAACTGAGTATTAGACACCACTGAATCAGGATGCTTTTATGAGTAATTCACATGGAACCCCAATTCTGCACACAGCATTCACTGTCTTTCTGGGAATGCAATGAACCAAAGCACAGAACAATGGAGAATCAACTCCATTGTCAGTCTCAAGCAGTCAAGCTGACTTTGTCTTTCTCCCTAACGTTAGACATATTTGTTCATCGCATTTTTTTTCAATTCAGGAAAAAGTCTATTCTGTGATGTGGATGTACATAAAAAATAGTTGGAAAACATACATAAAACTGATATGTGGATGGACTTCAGTAACTTCTTGCATTATGGATTAGAGGCCTCTCATCATCAGATCTTTTCTGGAGATGACTGAGACTTGATGTACGTTTAAAGAATCCACTAAATAGTAGGTAAGCAAATGACAATTTACACTAATTGAAATTGATATGTAGTACTTAGGAGATTTTTAGTTAGATCTATTGTTATATAAAACAATAATAAAGGCAAGAGCATGGCAGATTGTAGCATTTCCAAGACTCGGGAATGACTTGGAATGAAGACTTGCTTTGTTGTTAGGTATAAACACTTACTCGTAGTTTAACAACTGATGTGGCACTCAGTTTGTCAGTTTACTCACTACATGATGATATGTAAGATTTATCAATAATAATTGATTATTATTGCTGGGGTTATCATAAAGTCTTTAAAAGTATTCATTATGCAACCAGACACTCAGGCAGGAATGGCTATTTAAATGCTAGGTTTTTACATCTTGAGGTAGTGAAACTCAAGGTTATTGACCCTTGAAAAATACAAAATTCAGGAAAAGGAGGGTGTTTCCACTTGGAAACAGAAAAAAAGTAGAACTTTCTATACAACTGAAAATGTTTTTTTCCCATTTTGAGGAGAAAAAAAAAATCAGACATTTTATTTGTTTATTTAAAACACATACCAGTTTCTCTGGGACTTTATTTCCAAGGATTTTCCATGCTACTGCCAAGAATTTAAGAATGGCTGTTACCCCTCGGTACAGAGAGTGGATTTGGTAAACCATGATCCTGCCATCTTGAGCAAGTATTCCTTGGGCTCCTAAAAAACCCCTGTGTTCCCAGCACGCAGTTGCTTTGGAGCAGTGCAATGATATCTGTTTCCCTTTGGGTCAGGGACCCCAAAGCTTTTCTAATCTGATACTGTGGGGTTTCTAAGTGCACTGCTCCTAGGGACTGACAGAACACATGGGCTGTCCTGGGGCCAGGCCACACAGCTCATGCAGGATCCAGATGTATGGATGCTTGGAGGAGTCACCGTCTGCCCTGCTGGCCCCGTGGCAGGGGCAGCAGAAGCCCTGAGAAACCAGATGAAAATCACAATTGTCAGCACTTCTCCTCTCCTTGGTAGAGCACATCCCTCTGCCATCCTAAAGCTGCGTGGTCTCCTGTTGAAGCCTTGGGACATTCTCAGCTTGCAGGAGTTTCGTGGGAGCCCATTGGAATTCTCATGGAGTCTCCTGAGGGTCTGTTTGGCCAGGAAGAAGGAACGAGGCCCAGAATCAAGACAAGCGCTTGGGAACTGTGACACTTCCAAACTGAATTTTTGTCTGAAGGGAATCACAATTTTCTTTGTTAGGAGAGATGTGTCAAGCTGAAATGACAGTTTTAGGGTGGTGCAGCTCTGAGTCATTGTGCAAATCTCTGTTAGACTGACTTCAGGAGAGCTCTGCCAGCAGTGTCCAGCTCAGCAGCAGGCCCTTAGCATTTGTGTCTCCATGCCCAATTGTTGAAGAGTGTTGCTAGAGGAGAATTTCACAGAGCTCCTGAATTTCAGTGCTCATTAATTCTCTGTGTTTAATTAATTTGTGTTGAAGAAGTAGCTCCTGCATTTACTTCATAAGCTTTACAACTGCTTCCCTTGCTTGGAGAGGCGTTGGGGGAAAGATATCCAGGTGACTCAAACAACAGTCCTAGAGGTCTATTGTAGCAGAAGTCACAGCAATTCTGAGCAAACCCATTTGGTTCTAACAAAATGGTTTGATTTACTGTACTCTGCTAAACAATTGATAATATAATGATATGAAGAAAAACACTGACTGACTTGAATAGAAAATGAGAGAATAACAAGCTTATCTTAGCATTGATTACATAAATAAACATGGAGGAGAGGTTTATATGCTTCTGGCAAACAGCTGAAATGAACATTTCAAATAAGACCTCTCTTTCTGCTCTGTAGAAAGCATCTTATTTACACTGTTGCTCATTGTCTGGTTCAGAAGGGAGAGGGAATTGTTTCCTGATCTGAGCTGAGGAAGTACATGACACAAGGCAAGCACAGATTGAATTTCCTGCCTTGCATATTGCATCCCACCTTCTCCACTGTGAAAGGGATAAGGGTTGTGAAGGTGGCTATAGAAACAGTATTGGCATCCTTATTGTTCCAGCCTTTGGCTACTTTTCCTGTCAGTCACCAGCTGGTGACCACAGAGGCCATTTCCGTGTGAAAAGTAACTCGGTTTTATTGCTGGCTATGTGGTATTGAGATGATCTAGACTGAGAGGTCTAGAACCTGATGTCCTCTCCCTACAGAGTGGTTCCAGGCTGAACATCTTCAAAACTAGACTTTCCTCTCAGGATTTACCTGAGTTCTAATGGATACCAGCAGAGGAAGCAAGAAGGGAAATTAATTGAGATCTTTGTTACATGAAGTGTGGCTTAGGAAAGCGCCCAGAGGAGTTTAGGAAGCAAGGAAAAGCTGAGTGATTGGCATTTCAGTTCACCCAGAGTGATTGTGTAGGGAGGTCAGTTTTGGGCCCTAAGGTGAGTCTAGGTCTTCCAGTGAGGTCCAAAAGTGTTGGCTGGGATAGATGTACATTGGATGGCCTAAAGCACTCCCTTTGTGCTGAACAGTTGGGCAGGTGTTTTCACAACTCCCTGTTGCTACTCCTCTACAGGTGGTATGGTCATACCACTGATATGGGAGTAGTACAAGCTTCTTGCTTTTTAGCCATATATGAGTTCCTTGGCCATTAGCAGAATTCTTCATGATTTCACATAGTGTCAATTGTTACGAAGGATTCTTTTGCATTACTAGCAGTAGTTCAAGATATTTTAAAGTCTAAATCATTCATAATCAGCATGCAGCATGCTTGGATGCATTCTGTGTTTTCCTCATCATATCAAATATGGGATCCATTGTTCTTTCAGCGGAAAATTCCCCTGCTGAATAGTTAACAAAAAGCAAACTCTGCTTTTGATTGACACGAGGACCATTTGTGGTTGTGTAATTGAGGAGAATTTTGCTTACCCTCATCTTAGCAAGTAAAGTTAGCAGAGAATTTTTTCTGGTGTAATAATGGCTTTGTAGAGACCCTGATGAAAGGACTGTGCAGTTCTGCATCCCAGAGAAGCACAGGAGGCCCAAATAGTCACTGTGCCTCCCCTCGCAGTGCTGAGCTTCACTAGCTATTCCTAGTGATGGAGTACGCCTGCAGCCAACTGTTTGGGTACTTGGGCTTTCTTCTTGAAACCTTTCAATTTAAAATCAGTTAGACAAGTGTTTTGAGAATTAAAAACCAAGTGATTTGACGGATAGTTTTGTAACCTGTGAGTTTAAACTGCAGGAATATGTCTATTAGGTAAATTGAAAGTTAATAGAGCATTTGTCTTACACCAAAGAATCTGGCCTACAGTAAGGAGGGACATGCCTTTGCCTGTCTGGAAGGGGCTTATAACAGGATTACAGTTAGCTCTGTAACTCTAGCTGGTTTGATCTGAGGCCAGGAAAGAGAGAAGGAGCAGCTCACATAAAAATGCAATCTCATACAGTATTATTTTGTTCTTGGCAGTTCTTCTGCCTTCTTGTCTTACCTAGCTGTATGTGGAGTATCACTGACTCCACTCTGACTGTACCAGCTTGTATTTGGAGTCTTGGAAGAAGGACATAATGAATCTTGTGCAGTACTGGTTGCCCAACCCCCCAGGAGCAGAAGCAGAAAGGCAGTAATTCATAAAGTGCTGAATAAATCCACGAGAGAACTTGGCAGAGAAAAGGAGCTATAAAGGTTAGTTGATCCGAACAATCTCAAATTAACACACACCACCTGCCCGGTCCCCCCTCCCCCCATTAGATTTGAATCAGCTCTTCTGAAGCTTAGAAGTGCTTTCCAGTAACCCACTTTATCAAGAGCAAAAATAATTCCTATGGGAATAAACAGCTAAGGCAACCATGAGTTTTGCCAGTCAAAACTACTGGGCCAAATTCTGCAAGTCCTCCATCTGTATTCTGTTAAATTACTGCTGGCATCAGAGCGAATAATTTTGCTTGAGTAAAAGGATAGTGATGGCATGGTGCTGCTGGACCAACTGAGTGTGTCTGGATCTGTTTACTACTTGACTGCGAGAAGACCAGCAACACTTGTCTGTCACATCAGTGAGCAAGGAGCCATGACTTGTGTTTGCCAAGAGAAAAAATCACACCAAATGAATAGACAGAAGGACCCAAAATCACAGCTGAACTGACAGACAAGAATTAGAGAAACAGGACTGCATGATTTGTCTGTAGGATCTACTTTTTAAACAGAGGGTCTGGCAGCATATTTAAGAATGTTAGGAGACTTGGAAGATGTGTAGTTTTGTCTGTGTTCACCGTATTCTAGCTAGCTCTCACCAGCCTCCTTCCTCCTTTAGTCCTGCCTGTGAGATGGCTCTGCAGGTAAGAAGAGCAAGCCCCACATGGCAGCAGGCTGGTGGGGATAGCCTGGCAGAAAGGGAGCCTTCATGGAGCCCTGAGAAGTAGCCTTGCTTACTCCAGCAGAAGTACAGGGTAGGGCGTCTTTTGTTTGGAACAGTGAGGGTAGGTAGGGACTGTCCAAGGGAAATTTAATCTGAAATAATAGAAGAGAGAGGGCAAAAACTGCAGCAGGAGGCTGTGAATGTTAGTAAACTGTAGTAATGCTCTACTCCAAGTGTCTTTATCTGATGGTGGGCTTAGATTACAGCAGGACAGACTTCCCATCCCTTCTTTGATGCTGTTCTATATATGAAGGGAGTTTGGATTCCCCAAAGGATCTTAGTATATTTAGCAGCTTTTTCAATGTTGTAAGGAAAAAGTTGTAACTTAGTTGACTTGTTAAATATATGCTTTTAATTGACTTCTAGAATTGCAAACTTCCTAGGTTTTAGGGTGTCCTTTCTTATTTTGTTTACTGATTTTTCTAAGGGATGAGCTAATTATGTTACAGCCATTTCAAAGCAGCCGTGTGTATGCCCTGTGCAGCTCTTAAACATTTTCTGAAAGGTATAACAGGTGGCTAGGTGGCAGGTGGTCATAAAAAATCCTTTACTGTATTAAGCTAGGATTCAAACATGCAGCTAAATTGTCCTCTGTCTTCTTTCCGTGGTCTTCTGTGAAGATGGTGGCTGTGGGTTTTTCTGAGGGCAGTGCTTGGTGGGCATCATGATGCTGTGCTGAACACTGAAGCAAGCAAGATAATTTCCACAATTGTTATCTGAGTAAAAATGAGGTTTTGTTGGACCTTCCCCCAACCACCTTTTGTTCATTGTGGCTTCCCTATTCTGTATTTTCCCCTCCATGAGCCCCATTTTGTCAGCCCACAACTTTGTCATAGGTGTAAATGTCAAGTGGCTTTAAAAATGAATCAGAACACAATTTCTGTAACCCTTGGGCATCTGATTTTCTCCATCTCTGTACTCGCCCTCTAAAATGCGCTCTGTAATTACTTGGTATGGGCTAAGTTGGACTAATTACTAACAGATAAGCGTAAAGTGAATTACTGGAATTTATTCAGTTCCTCAGCCAGATTTCAGACTTCTCACATGTTTTTCCTGAGTTGTAACTGCTAGTATGTTTAGTACCTCATCCCACACCATATTAGCATCAATGCCAGGATTTGTGGGGGTTTCCAAGAGTACTCATTTCTCAATTGGTCTCAAATTAGACCGAAATGCAAATTTTATAAAAACAAATTTTACTTAATTTTCCAGGAAATTAATCTTTGTAATTTATTTCATTTTCAAGCCTTTAAAGATATTTTATATTAAAGGTTATGTTATCTATAGATATTATGTTAAATTATAAAAACACAATAAAAATTTAAAGGTAAATATTATTTTAAAATTTAAATTTAAATATTAAATACCAATATAGACAGATGGAACAAACCTTTCAGGATTTTTGTGGGATTTACTATTCGTATTGTCAACACAATAGTTTGCCAAGGTAAGCATGAATTCGCAAAATCTTGGTCTGCCCGAGACTTCTTTTTTTAATTTCAGCAAAATCTCAACCATCAAATGTCATCTTCAGTTTTACAAGCAAGATTGTTTACTGGAGTGAAATAATATAATGATGTGGCTTCAAGGAGCTGTTTTGGTTTATTCAATGAGCATGGATTTACTCAAAGGGCTCTGGAGGCTCAGAGAGCTCAAATCCCATTTTTCCATCTAATTAGCAATGGCCAGTATGATAGATACACTCCTCATCAGATGACTCAGTTACAGCTGGATGGCTGTGAACCTCACGTAGCTGTTAACTCACAGAAAATACAAGCAGAGATGTAGAGTTGAATGGAGCCCGTGTTTGTTCAGAGACTTCCCTGCTGCCTAGTGATTTACAGTGTCAAGTGGTTTAGTGTGCATGTGATGAGCCTGCTGTTTCTAGCTGTATTTGGTGCCCTGTTTAGTCACTTGCTGGAGGTTTGTTTTGTCACTTATGAATGGGTTTAAGAGAGACTGTGGCACTCAGAATGCAGTTGGGATTGGGTATAAATTCAGGAATGTGCAAGGCCTTGGGAGTTGGCTTGGGAAGGATCATGGCCCTGAGGGTACATCTGAGGAAGCCTTTGTAGCTGGGCCGGAAAGTGGGCTTGGGGTGCTAATGGAGCTTTATGAATCCATCTGGAAGATTATGTGGTCTTGGGACAAGTATCAGGGGTGGGCATGGTCTTTGGAAAAAATGCAGTCTTTGATGCATTTGTCTAGCCCTCTGTGTATGTTGTGACTGACATAAACTGCTCTGCTGGAAGGTCTTTTCTTGACCTTTAATCTGATATTTCCATGGCAACTTGCTCCCACTGGAGATCAGTCCTCACATGGTTCTTGTGGTGTGCTAGGTAAGGAACCTGCAGAAGAAAATTGAGGCTGGGCAGCCATTGCGTGTCTGATTTCTAATCCAAGATTCACTATGAATGCTTTAATGGGGCCTTTTAAATGCATTTGTCATCACACATTCCATACAAAATCAGACAGTAATATTAACTGTCCATACATTGAGCATAACTATATTTTTATACAGTATGAGTACATATAATTATAGTCACGTGCAATGTATGAACAGTTGGTGTTGCTGCATGCAACTGTGAACTAACCTGGGAGGTCTCATACACAGAAAATAGCTGGAGAAGTGTTAGTGAAAGGGAAACTAAGCTAAAGGATAAAAGTACCTGGCGAAAAGCATTGTTTGCGCTTAGAAAACAAGTATGTTTGGGGAGCAGCACTAAGTACTGCTGGTAGGAACATCTCAAAATATTCTCCCAAGGACAGACCAATGTTTACATGGAGTGACATCTGTTTTTTCTCCAAGTGTATAAGCTGCAGTGGTTTTATTTGTAGTGCCAACTTCAGTATCGTACAGCACCTACAACTTGTGTATGCTCAGCAGCTCAGCTCCAAAAAGGAGGGTTGGTAGGTATCCAAAAATGGAAGCCACCCCCTCCTCTCCCTGGGGTTCCGAAGCGTAACTGTCGGAAGACCAACAGCTTTGTTCTGAGTGCTAGGGAAGTAATGGTGATCCCAGTCATTATTCCTCTCTTCCCCACGCAGGTGTGTTCTGCAGAGGGAATGCACTATGACAGAGATGACAGTCTGGGCAGCTCTCCTCAAGAAACTCAGGAAAATTACACGAGCACCAGTGGTGCTCCACATCTATAATTTCTTTTCTCTCCTTTTTTCCTCCTGTCATTCACTTTTCTGATTTTTTTGGTTTTTGTCTTTTTGCCCTCCGCCTCCTCGTACAGTTTGGCACTACTGCTCTTCCCTGTTGTTCCCTCTCCATTTCATCTTTTCCTGACAGGATCAATCCATCTCCCCTCTTTTCACTCCTTGCAATTATTTTCCCTCTTAAAAGGTTTTGCTGCCTGCTGTGCCTTTAACACTGGCTTTTTAGAAAAAACCAAACTTGCCTCCAACAGCAAATTCCTTGAAAAGTGTCCTTACAACATAGTCTCCTAGGCATGTTTTTTTGTCTCTTTTTCACTTAATTTTTGGCAAAATCTCTCTTCTCTAGCATGTTAGTCAACAGAACTATTAGCTACCTTGGTTACTCTTCTAAGCCTTGTCACCTCTGCATAGCTCTGGTACTTAGCAACAAAAAAATCCCAGGGTATTTTTCTACAGGCTTTCTCCTGCACCTCTCTCTCGCCACATGAGAATGTTTATAGCTAATTATGCCTCCCCAAAACCAGAATTATTTGGCTCTGAAAAGCTAGTAACAATGCTGCAGACAAGAGAAGATCAGATATAGAACTTGCCTTCAGGAAAACGCTGTGAATAAGCAGCAGCAAAATCAGTGGCAGTAACCTCAGTTACTCAGTAACCTCAGAGTGCATGGGTCACTTCACAAAAAGTTGAAGGTGTCCTTTGGTTTGGCTTTCCCATGTTGTGCGAATGTGTATTTTTTTCACTTTAATCTAGGTCTGGACAAAAGGTTTTTTCCCTGTTTGTTATTACGCACATCACGTGAGAGCTTCAGCAGCAGGTGTGGGCTGTGGATTCGTGGCTGTATCACCACTGTAAATAGTAGGCAACAGCGGTCTTATGGTATTAACTGTACAAAGTCAGGAATAAGATGTCATTATATAAATCACTTTTAGCCTTTTGTCTTGAATGCTGTTTTTGTGTCCAAAACCAACAAATTTTGTGCATCCTCTCATCTATAATACATTTAACAGTAAGATGAGATTCCAACAAAAAGGTAGGATACATTGTCAGAAAGCTGACAGACTGATAAATGAGGTTTCTAGAAGATTAGGTCTATATAGATAAGAAAATGGTAAATAAGAGGTGAAACACAAGTATACAAGGCAAAAAGGGAAAGACTATATCTGAAACTGGCTTGGGAATCTTCATAAAATATTTTTAACCCATGCAGCTCATTGCCATAAGGCATCAATGACATTAAAAGGCATTATATATATATGGCTTCTAGATGTCACAGTTACAGGAGAGAAAATAAGAGATTTTTAAGGCACAGGAACTCTCCTTGCATTAAGTTGGAAGATGAATCTAAGATTAGAGATCTGATCTCTCTAATCTCTAATTAGAGACCACCCTAAGATGAATCTTTCATTAGGCAAGTTATGCTGTAGCTGCCTTCAACAGAATTTCTTACTGTTTTTATCAGAGGAGTCAACTCTGAGAATGAATTCTAAACTCACCAGACTGCAGGTGCAACGTGTTTGGGAATTCCTGTTTTCCTATTGGACTGGAAATTTGCATCTCACTATGTGCACAGTGGCTGTGGTATGAGTTTCACTGCTGGTGGCTTCAGTGTTAAGGCAGAAAAGAAAGTGGTAAAAAGGAGCCTCATTTCATTGAGTTTATGTACTATTGTTCATTTTTCAGATCCTGGTTTTGGCAAAAGAAGGAAGAGGAGTAGTGGGCACCGGGCGTATGTGGAAGATTTAAATTCTGGTGACAAAGAACTATGTCTTTCCTGTCAATTGTCTGTTAGTAGCCCCCATGTGAAGGCATTTCCTGTTCAAATTCTCTTGTGGCTGAAGTTCTCTGAAATAAGTTTTATTTTAGCCAGTTTTAATTTAGCTACTCCTCTGCTTACTGTGCTGTCTACATTTTGAACGCTGTACATAAAGAGCCCCATAGAAGCACAGAATGACACTTTCTGCCCAACAGACCACTGACGAGATCACACATCCAAGGAAAGCCCAGTTTTATTAATGGAAATGGGAATAAGGTACCCCAATCATAATGTCTTTGTACGCCAGTGGTTACTCCCCCTGGTACCTTTAGAAGCAGCTCTTGGAGAGGTACCACACATCCCTTCTGTGGGGTGGAGCTTGTCCAAAGTTTAATGTGTTCTTCTGACTCTGACAGGGAGCCCTGGCTGATACCACAGTGTGCTCCTGCAGAACATAACCATCACCACAAGCCACCTCGTGAATCCTGCTTTTGAACGGGGACTCTCTTGGGCAGCCATAGGGAAGTCTGTGGCCTTCGAAGCAACACACGTTTTAAGAGTTTGTAAATATGTTCGTGTCATTCCAGACTGTCATCTGAAGTCCTGAGAGCTCTTAAATGGTTTTTAAGATGGAAAATCCCACCCAGCTATAGTTCTACTAAAACCTGTAGCTGTAACCACAAAGTTTCTTCCAAGGTTTTCTGAGTGATAACTGTTTCTTATGGCTCTAGTTTAAAATATTAAATTTACACACTTTTGTAACTTTCATTCACTACAGTTACAATAGGGAGGAATCAACCAGTTTGAGTTTAAAGAGTGAAGTTTACTCCAGCCATTTTTCTCCAACTGGATGATTTTTCATTTTAGAAGTTAAATCTGAGCCCATAAAACATATGCCTTAGAGTAAGCTTTTTATAATCATGTAATGATCTGTATTCAATAAGTAATTACCACTTCACTTTTTTCTAGCATAATAAGAATCTTGAAATGGAGATCTGCAATATTTTTCCAGATTAGTTGCTTAACTCATTTGGTATTATCAAAACAGGTCCTTCTGAGCAGAGAAGGTCTTGCTCATGAGAGATACTGATGCTAGAAGGCCTTAATAAATCAAACCTGAACCAGACAGCACCTCATGAAAAGCACCCCAAGGACAGTACCAGGTGAATTGGCAATTCATAGCATGACAATTCCTGTTCAGGGTTTATTTACAGGCAGGTATTTTGACCCTGGAGGTTGGTTGGAGCCCTGACAGTAATTTTCTTCTCACATTGCACAGAGAGGCACTGGGCAATTATCACTTGAGGGGTTTTGTGTGAGTCAGTGTTGTTCCACTGGGAAATACCAGAGTAACTTGCTAATGGCTTCAGAGCAGTGGGCATGCAAGAGCTGACAACATAGTGGATGTCACACAGCAGAGGGTGGGAAGCAAGTAGGTATTTTCCCTGCTGATAAGCCTGTGAAAACCTTGTCTTGAACACGTCTCTGCTTGTGTGCATTCATGTTCTTGTGCACTCTTACCATCACTCTTCAACACCAGTCTTTCAGAGAGACTCCAAGTCTTAGTGCTTAGTCTTATAACAATCCTGGCTCTTGAGAAAACTGAGCCTCAGAGTGGAACCAAAAGGCTCAGAAACCCAGAGGGAGCAAAAGTGTTACCAGATTTGTTTCAGGTGTTACAGTTTCTAAATAGCTTTTGAAGTGGTTTTTTCCTTCAGTTTTTAAGGACTTAATGCAAGAAATATTCAATATGATACATAATAATCAGTCCAAATCAAGTGACAGACTGCACAAAAATGAACAATAAGTCATTAGGAGGGCAGGACATGAGCTTGTATTTTTGGAGTCCTTTTCTTGTGCCTTGGTGACAGGACCAGCCACTTCCTTTGCACAATAAACATGTAATAATTTGGTCTAGACTCTTTTATTCTAAGCCACACACATGGGAAGGAAAACCAAAACTTTTCCAGGAAGAAGCCTGCTGTGTAACCCCATTCTTCTGTTGTTCCTTTAGAGGATCTGAGTAGAGGCTATATGCTGACCTTGAACCAGAAGAGATTCTGCAAATATCTCAAATGAGCCTCACAAAGTTAAAAGGTTCATTTAAATTGCAATCCCATACTTGGTTTTGGAATAGTTATTTACTGTTTCATACAAGAGTAAATGTGAGAGAAGGTAAACCGTGACATGACAGTAGAATAATTTTTAAATCTTCTGTACTGTGTCTGTATGAGTTGTCTTGTAGGCCTCTTTCCTTCTTCTTAGATCTTCTAACCAAACTAAAAGCTGTGGGTGGATAGGAAACAAGAGGTGGTAAAAGACAGAAATAGTTCTCAGTATGAGAAAGCGCCATGCACACCCACAGGCAGTAAGGGCAGTCAGAGGTGCCCTTGGAACAGGCCAGGTATTACTGCAGGAAGGCCCTCAGAATTACCTGCTCCCTGGGACGTGTTTTCGGTTTGTTCATTCCCACACCTTTGCTAGTGGAAGAGTATAGCTGAGGGCTTCCAGGTTTACGACGCTTCTTTTAAGCTTCTGTTTTCTAACGTGATGAAAAACATAGCACTCACGCAGTGCAGAAGTGAAAATTCAAGGGAGTTGCTAAAAGACGATGATTTATGAAGGACTTAATGGCAGTTACCTCATGCCGCTTTCTCCTGAAATGACTCCTTGTCACCCCTTTTCTATTTTTACCCTGTCTTTCCCCTCACCTTTTCTTGTACTCACTGGCCACAGGATTTGAATTAGCATTTTTGGTAGCAAATTCCAATAATCTGGGTTAAGTAATCAATTAATTTTCAATTTAGAATATGAGGTTTAGCTTTCCAAAAGGCATGCACTGCATTTTTCCACAGGAATGAGAGAAGAAAGTATTTGTGTTTGCTAAATCAACACACCTTACTTGTCATATCATGCACCAATATCTGGCAAAATAGCATCACTGATGTACACAGGTACCCAGTCCTCTTCTATTTTCTTCTTCCCATGTAGGGTCTCAAGCAATCTGTTAAAATAGGTGATCTGCTGATGAAAACCTCCAGCATAAAGCAAAGCACAAAAGGTAGTCAGAAGTTAAGTAAACAACCAAGCCAAAACGAAACAAATAAACTCCAAAAAACAAGGAGTATCGCTAACTAGGGGCTAGGGATTGAATGATGCATTAGCAGTTTCCAGGAAAGCAGATGGTCATTGTGAACCTTTAACTTTCCAGTTCCTTAATAATAAATAAATAGTGAAAATAATACAGCAGCAGCTATGTAAAGCCATTGCCCAGGAAGAATTGCTGCTTTTGTGCAAAAAAGCCAGCGTGCCCAAAGGGGTGGGGAATTGCCATGTCTGCCTCTGCTGAAGTGAGTGAAGGTGTGAATACTTACACAGGCTGAGGGTTTGTCCACTGTGCTCTCTGCTGCTTTTCCCCTGTGCCAAAGATCCAAACAGAGCATCTCTTAAGTCTCTGTGGAAACTTAGTGGTGTGGGACAGAAAAGAAATAGTTGATTTGTTTCAAATATTGATGCCTGCTGGTCTGCCTGTTTGTATTTGGAGAGTCCTTTCTGGCAAACTGGTGCAGAGGTATTACAGGAAGAGTCAAAGAAAATTGATGTTCATATTGTAGGCTGCAATCTAGCTAAGGTTGAGCAAGAAGGGAAATGGGGACCATGAGTCCCCTGCTTTCTGCCTTACTTGGAGAAGAAATGTTGGGCAGCCAGGAGCTGGGAGAACATCAGTCCAACCACAGCCCCAAATCTTCTGATGTGCCTTAGACCCTAACCCTAATTTTTTTGTGGGTTTTTGAGGTGTGTTTTCCTGTTTTGTAGGTGTTTCCTAAGGATGTTGGAAAGACCAAGACTACGGTTCTTACTTGCCTCCAGCACTAGAGCAGTACTCTGGTTCTTCATCTTGCACTTTCCTTTTGTACTTGTTTGTATGAAAAGGAGGTTTAATCATGTTTTCCATTCTTTCTTTTGAGAGCCTTAGGGAGAAAAAGTGCTATTACAGATAAGCTTCCACATTATCCACAGCTAGAGCTGACAAAAATAGCACGCAAGTGGGACCACAGCAAGGACTGGGGTAAGGAACAGTCAGGGAAAGACAGGGAAGTTCCTGGGGCTTAAAGTCTGAGTAGAAAGAGATATCGTGAGCCCTGATCACCAATAGTAATTAACTCTCGAGAACTGCACAAGGATCTCTACAGATCTTGCAACGTATAACAAACAAGGAGTAATTGTTAAGTAGGATGATTCACCCTTAAAAATTATTAATTATTCTATGAATTTTGATGAGGATGAACAGATATAAAGTATTAATTGCTATGTAGTGGTTAATATATCCTCAGGTTGTGATAGTCCTAATTAAAAAAAAAATTATATTCACTTTAGCAAGATTCATTCCAGGATATGATACTATTAAGTATGAGCATAGGCATTGAAATTCTGTCTGCAAAAAGCGTATTAGATACTTCTGGTCCTGGATGAATTCGATCTGTCGAAGTTGATGGTATTTACCTGAGAGCATTTCCCATAAAAAAGCTTTTATAGGGGACCTGGTTTGTAGCCTACAGATACTCTGGTGTTGCTGAAGGGAACAGAAGTGTTTCTGTTGTCTATAATGTGAGGATCTGGGGCCTTAAGATCAGCAATTCAAAATTAAAGAACACAGTTTATGTAATGCCATACTCCAGTGACATCTTATTGTCAGCATTTCTTTCTACCTGTAAAGCTCTTCTTACAAAATTTGTAGCAACAACTATTTTTCCCTAGTCGTGCTGATATCGAGAACTTCAGTAAGGAAGCGTCACTCCTTTTAACAGAGGTTCAGTAGCCTGCCTTGGTCTGTTCTGTAGTGTAACATATACAGTCATCCTTCTTTTCCCTGCCTCAGCAATAGCACTGCTTGAAAACCTGTCCTGGATAGTGAAAACTAAATCCATTTCCCCTCACAGAACTGAACTCTGACAAAATGTGAGCCATGGGAGACAAATTCCGTCTAAAGTCTCGACCAAAGCAGGAAATTGTAAAGTCTGGCTTTTAGAGTAGTGTGGTCTTATTTCTATGGTGTAGTTTAGAAGTGCTGTAGTTCCATGAGTGTCACTAAGAGGTTACGTAGGATGAAAAGCCCACAGGCTGGCAGCAGTGCAGGCTCCATCCATGTGGTAATATGAGAAGAGCTTTATTCCGGAAGCCCCTCTGCCTATACCTCTCCTCGACCCCTCAAGGTCCTCAAATGTCATCTTTTCTCTCTCTGAGCACAGAGCTCTTCCATGTCTGCTTCTGATAATGTGGGGATCACCTGAGCATGGTATGAACTTTGTTTTGTAATTGAACTTTTGAAGACGTACGGTCTGAAGTGTGAGCTTTACAGCTGAAATATGGTGTAGAAAGCTTGGAATCAGGCTATTCCAAAGCAATCTGAGTCATGAGTTAGCAACAGTGTCAACTCTAGCTAACTTGCCCTTAGGTTCTCAGATTTGTGCTGTCATCTTGGGACCTGTTTCAGCAGTATCCATCTGCATTGCAATCAAGCAAACAAGCTTACCATTGGATTCAGGTTTGTAGTAATTTTATTAAAGTTCAAACTCTTCATTAAGTAGCATGTCTCAGTTTTAAGACACATCTATACATATCTTTATCTATACATTTATGTGTACATAGTACTCTAGGACAGGGAGTTCCTATGAGTTTGTGAAATACAGCTTTCATTCCAGACATGGTTTATTGCAAAGCAATGGAAAAAGCAAACCAGTTGTTTCAGGTTTGTCTCACGTGAGGGTGAAACTGAAGTAACTTCACAGATGTCATTGGTAGGATTTGGCTTCCCCAGAAAAAGGCTCAACAAGGTTACATTCACTGAGGTACACTGAATTGCTCCACATCATCCCTTGGTGAGAATATTCACACATCTTTGTGAACTGAGCTAATAGTGCAATTTACTGTGTGTAAAAACAGAAGTCTCAAAGATCATCTGAATATGGCACTGATCAGGTGACGGCCTGAAGCAGGAAATCAGTTTGTATATAGATTATATAGGTACGAATAACTAACTTATACAGCACCTTCTTAAAACCAGCACTCAATGGATGCACACAGATGGAGGTCTGCCATCTTCCAGCTCTGTGGGAGGTCATCTTCACTACACTATGTGAAACTATCAGTCATTCACTCTTAAGTGCCATCCTGGTCAGGACAGCAAGGATGAGATGATCTCTACATTCAATGGTAAATAAATATTAGCAAGCATTTCAGAAAATAAACAGACTTAATAGAGTTCAGCCATAAAATGAAGAAGTCTGTAGGCATTCAACCAGTGACGAATAGATGCCAATCTCACAAATAAGTGAGTTTGTGTTTGTTCAAA
>VXAZ01009241.1:65291-97244 GCA_013399875.1 Gymnorhina tibicen | reverse complement strand
AACGTTAAGCAAGTCAAGTTGTTAGACGTTAACAACTGTGTAACCTATTTAGAAACATTTTTTATGGCTCAATGAATAAATACAGAACACTATTATCTCAACAAAGAACAAGGGGAAGCAAAGGACAGGATTACACAGAGCACTTAAACTCCATCTTATTCTCAGAACAGATTTAAGAGTAGTCAGGTGACAAAACATGTACCATATATTCAAATTGCATTGCACCTAATTTCTACTTTCTTTTGGGGTTTTTTGGGGTTTTTTTTCCTTTTTTCTGTAAGTATCTTGAGAAGTAACAAGTCTAAAGCTAGTCTTTCTATCATTTGAAATGAAAATATTTTCAGTGCTTAACATGAGATTCAAATGCAGCATTAAATCCGTAATAGAGTCAGAAAGCTTTTATTCTAGTAAGTCAATTGTTAAAATCACTAAAAGGAATAAGACAAGAAGCATTTCTGCTAGGGCATCCCCTTATAGTAGTGGAAGACTTATAAAAATTAACTACCCTATCTCCAACACATATTTTAGTCCAGTCTGAGGTCTATAAATAAGACTGCTCCATTGCATAAAGGAGAATAAATATTTCAACTGTATGTTAAACATCTGCTTGGGATTCATTTTGATTTCACGCGTATTTTACTTCTTCTCAGAGACACACAACAAGTTACTAAAGAGCAAAGGGAAAACTGGTTTTACTGGAGTGTTTATAAGTAATGTTAATTTGTTATTTTAAGTTTAAAAAGAGCTGCTGAGGTATGCATGAACTGGGGAGGTTGGGAGGGAACCAGTGGGGAAAAAAACAACAAAAGAACTCCAGGTATAGCAACCCCACAAATAAAGAAGTTCTGTTTTTCTGCTGTGCCACAGAGTAAGGCTCTCTGTTTTTAGAGAGAGACCATATGAATCAGAGAAATTTAGTTTTTATATTCTGTCCATGAAAGTACACAGATACACACATAGANTTGTTGAGGGCCACACAGATAGATACATGGGGTTATATAGCTTTAATTAACCAGTCACCACTGCCAGATAATTACACAGTAGAGAAGAACAGCAGTGCTATAAATTGATAAAGCTGTGAGTAAACTGATAAGGACACTCTGGGAATACACTCAAAAGGGCCCAGGAAATTGAGCAAAAGGTGGTGAACAAGAAACTATAATCAGATACACAAGAAAGTTGTTTGGTTCTTTTTCAAACCTGCAAGAAATTGCATTAATGCACTGGGTTGTAACACAATTCTTTGTTTTGTGCTATGTGACACAAGGGACTTATTGTCTTGTTAAGCAACATGACAGAACGATTAGAAATATGGGGCTTGTGGTGAAGCAAGAGAACATGTGTAAAGACTATCTAAGGACATTGATTGCCTTCCACGCACACCCACTCAACCACCATAAATATTAACTGATATAATAATAAATCAAAAAAAAAAGAGAGAAAAGAAATAGAGCATACCTTCAAATGTAAAAGAATACCATGTTACATTTTAAAATTGCCAATATCCAAGAGGTTTCT
This sequence comes from Gymnorhina tibicen, assembly GCA_013399875.1. Classification (NCBI taxonomy): domain Eukaryota; kingdom Metazoa; phylum Chordata; class Aves; order Passeriformes; family Artamidae; genus Gymnorhina; species Gymnorhina tibicen. The sequence continues at coordinate 95,726 of VXAZ01009241.1, read as the reverse complement.
GCCTCTATTGGCATGTAATAGCTTTGTTCTCAAATACTTACTAAGCTGTTTTTGTTTTGTTTTTACTTCTTGGCTGAATCTGACTATGATTATGTTGTGCATTCAGGGTTTCATTATGGGACTTGAGGGAAATGGTACTGCTATGATTTGGCAAGAGGCAAATACAGTAAACCATTCTTAGTTCCCAACTTACACTGAAAGAATGTAATACCTCCTTTAATTTCCAGGAATATGAATGCATTACATATAGTTGAGACTAGGCTCCTTAGTAAAGATTTACAGTTCTAGCTAAACCTACCAGTTACTCTCACAAAAATAAAGCACACTACTAAGTCCTGAGACAGATTATTTGCCTTTATCCTTGTCATCTTTTCTCCTAGCAAAACAGGGCAAAGATATTAAAAATACCATTAGAGCATATCAAAGCTTTAGTGGCACAAGTTAGTAACTGAGTCTGTCAACAAAAGCAAGAAACTGGTTAAAGCCCACCCTCTCTAAGCAGTACCCAGCATGAAACGCCCATTCATCTAAATGGCTACTTTGCATACACATGGAAGGGAAACTAGGTCCTTATTCAAGTGAAGGAAAAGAGAAGCTTTCATGCTATTTATACCTGAATTCTGTACTTGAATGAATTGGCTAGCACCAGAAAAGGATAATAAGCAAAGATAGGTAACCACTAATGCATTGTTTCAGAATATTATATTTAGTTCATAGATTTTAATTGATTACATATAGCATTATGAAAGACCTTCACAGCAAACAAAGGCTTTCTAATTTCTAAATACGAAGTATCTCAGTACTTTGTCTTTGTTAAAATAAATCCTGATGTGTAGATGGGATGTACAACAGAATAGATCAAGAACAGTAAAGGAAGACTAAATTAATATCCAGACTTAATTTTTGTGAATAATTTCCAGCAATTTGTCATTTTAATTAAATTTAATACTTGTTTTTGCAAGTCAAAATAGTCAAAAGATCTATTTTTTGTTCAGGCTGGTATATCATTTCCTTCCATATGCCGGATTGGAGAAAAGAAGAAAAAGAAGAGGACAGATAACAGATTTTACCAGTCTACCAGATCTCTATTCTGGGTTCACTCTAATTTCTCTAATGTTTGTAATTTTGAAACATGTGGCACAGGCTTGAAACTGCAGTCTAACTTCTGCTGTTACTGATTTCAGGGCTTACAACATTTTTGAGGCTTATTGTCCAAGTAGTAAGTTCCATCAAATAGTAACATTTTTATAAGGAATAGTTGCAATTAATGGCACTTGTGGCAAGTTTTTTTGTAAATGCTTCCACTTGCATTGTGCAAAGTGAGTAACTACAACACTGAAGATGTTCTTGTCTCTTCAAATAATAGGACATTCTGAAATAATTCTCACATATAAACTAAGCACATATGTAGTAATTAATAAATGCACTTTTAATGACAATAATTAGATTTTAAATTATTTTGATGTTAATGAACCAGAAGAAAAATTACATATGTACTATTTAGTTGGGAATTTAAATAAATGGACAATATTACTAGTGTAAATGGTATTTCAGAAACTGTTTATTATTTTGAAGGTAAATCTCAAAGGTACCAGTACGCACTGGTGAGTGAATTTTAGAAAAAACAGGAAATGCTCTATTTTAATATTTCAAGAGGTTAACACATCACTTACGCTCTGCAAAGTTGAACTGAGATTAAAAAGGATGATATAAATAGTCCTTATAAAGCTCACATTTCAGTTATACTAAAAAACAACAGTTCAGAAGTGTGATAAGGTAACTAACAGCTGAATTGAATGTATAGTTAACATATCAAAACAGATACAGAATAGCTAGGACGCCAAGGAAGGTGCTTTTGAACAGAATCATTAGACTCAGCATTAGCATTGAGCAATGATGCAGAAGAAAATATGAGAGCATTCCTGGTAAAGTTTAAAAATTAAATGAGTTCTGATAGATACACATAGGAATCGAGACAGAACAAATATTAAAGGTGACCCATCTGAGTAAATTTTCTTCTAATGTAGGCAAAACTGGCCTCCTGACTTGATCACGCAAAACACAAGCGAAAAATGAGCCTTTGAAAACATGCAGTAGGACAGAACAGCATCCTTCAGTAAAGATGCAGGAAAATGTCAGAATGACACCACTACCTCTGTTCACACAATATTGTGTCCAGTTTTGGTGCTTATGCTTGAACAAATAATTTTGTAAAGTGGAAAAGGTCTGGAAAGAGGTGAGAGAATAATTACATAGAGGAACCTCTGCAAATTACTCCGAGACAAAGAAGACTTGTGACTTGACCACAGCTTACAAGTATTTTCATAGGGAGGAGTTTTCTAACAATTTTAGCAGCAAAGGGCACAAAGAGATCCATGATTGAAAGCCAAAGTAACAAAAATTAGAAGGAAGTCCAACTGTCCATTCAGCAGGTAAATAACTGTGCTAATAATCTACTGCAGAACACAGTTAATCTTCTTTTCTTTTACATTTTTGTCTCAAGATTTGTCTACCTTTCTCGTTCACCAGGAAAATTAAAATGTAAAAATAACTGTCAAAATTTTACATTTGGGTCTCGCACTAGATACTCAGAGATTTTAAATTTAGCTTAAGTCCATGTATTCCTATGGAACAGAGCTGTACTAGTGAATGGAACATGCATAGACTAATTATTAGTGCTTGAAAGAATAAGCTAATAGCAACAGCTAAATTCATGCAAATTTTTCCCACATCCATTATTACAAGCATCACCACTTCATGGACTCAAATACCTTAAACTTAAAAAAGAAAAAACCAAACCAGCATATGATGACTTAACACTAGTGTGATTTTTTTAAATACACAAGGTAAAAATACAGGTCTTCAATTTTACAGGAGATTCTGGCTTTAAAAAAAAGAAAGGACTAAACTTTTTATTTAAATATGCTCCTTTCATATTTCCCTGCTTTCTTCTGCATCTACAATCCTATTACTAAATAACTAACAGTAAGGCCACGTGAGATTCTCATGAACTTCCTTGATGTCTGCTGGTGGTGTCAAACAAATAAAATTATCAAGAGAGTTGAAAACTGAGTATAAAATTATCAAGAGAGTTGGCAGTACTGAAAATTACAGTGATGAAGACAAAATTAAGAATACTCTCATCTCTCAGCATGCATTTGCAAGAACTCACTTTTCCAAAGCTGAAATTCACTAGTAGTTTAAGGACAGCAGTAGCTGCTTAATAACCCAATCTCTCTCTCAATACATTTCAGCAATTTGGGACTGCCAAACACTCCAGGCTTTTGGGGTGACCCTCTAATATCAGTTTCATTCATGCAGGGATCTTTCACAGTCTTCTTCCTCTGACTTTCTTGAGGAAATAAAGGAATAAAAAGCAAAGCCAGAAAAATAACTGTACTTCTTGTGTGCATTGGAAGGTAACGGTAACACTTAAAAAAATCTTGTCCAAGCTTTGGGGAGAGTTCTGTATGGTTGGAACTATTGGAAGTGAAACAATATTTAGGAAATCTAAATGCTGTTTATGCCATTGCCTACTTTTATAGAATGAGGCACCTTCTTACAGTGAAAATGCCTAACAGCACTGCTTCAGTTCTGTGTCACCCAGGGCAAGGAGATCTCAGATACCAAAGTATGAATGAACGGCCGATGCACACATTCAACACAGAACATCATTTCCTGATGATTATTAGGAGAATCAGAAACCTGCTTTCTGTCATAAGAACATATGAAAATATCATTTCTGAGAAGGACAATAAAGAATTTGGTCTTTTTCTGTATTATTGTAACCACACTTTTATACACTTCAAAGCCTTCCTTACCTAATTTGCAATAGAGGATATAAGAACTAGGATAGAATACGCAAGAACTTAAGTAGCATCACAGAACAACTGGGAACACCATGGGCCTTTTCCTGCCTTATTTTCAGTTATTTCATTCAGATCAAGCAACCTATGCAGATAACAACTGGTAATGTCATCTCAGGGGCCACCAAAATCAGGGCTTGTCTCTGCACACTCAGACCCTGTAACTTAGAAGGCAAGGAGGACATAGATGTGACATACTGCTTCAGAGAAAAGTAATTCCTCATAATGTCTATCTCTAAAGTAACTGCTAATTTGTAACTGTGAATACAGTAAAAATTACCTGATAAGACAGGTAGTTTTATCAAGACAGTCCTTAAAACAATTTTTGTCTTATTTATTACATTCTCTTTATATCTAACCTCTCTAGTAATCTTTTCTAAATACATTACAAACTCTACCTTTCTTCTGCTTCATGGTACCATATTTTCAACAGGATATTACTTCATCAAAATATGCCAGTTTAAAGGGAAACTAAACAAAAACTGACATAGTGAAATAGGACCAAAGTAAATTTAAACGAGTTAGTAGCAGATTCATATGTATCATTGCAGTCTATTTGGGAGGCAGAGAAAGCTGTAGGGAGAAGCTGGTTTTGCATTCCTCTTTACAGAACAAATGCAAAAATAAGTTTTGAAAAGTACTTTTTTCCTGAAAAGGCTATGATGGCCCTCTGGCTGTTGAATAACAGTTTCTATAAAAGCCACATTACACTCTTCGTACTTAGGCATTAAAAATTAGCTCTGCAGAACACTCAATACTTCATTTCTAACTCTTTTGGTTACTACGCAAAACTGGCATGTGAAAACACAGGAAAACTTTTACAAAGCACCCTTGCTGTTCCATTATCATGTGAGACAAAACGGGAGATGCGGCAAGTTTTAGGAGGGCTGCCACAGAATGTGTTGCATACCCAGAACTTTACATATTTACTCGAAAAACACCAAGCAGTTGGTGTTCATCTGTATGAACAAAATTATTTCTCTCAATAAAGCAGACCTTCTGTCCAAAGCTCTTTGGAAGTTGTGACAAAGGAGCTTGTTCCATGTTTGCAAAACAGAATGAGACTCTGAATTAACAACACACGTGTAGAGCCACACATGGTGTTAGCTATACCATAAGCCTGATGATATGTAGAGGTAGCCTGGATTAGCAACACATTCCCACAGTCAGAAAATTGCTCTGGTATGATTTATTAGAGCTAAAGCAGCTCTCAGGTGGCAGGCAGCACAATACAGTAGAGAATAATACCACTGAAAAATAAAAAGCATCAGAACGGATCTTTTATTTCTAGCTCCAGCATTACCTACTATTCAACATCTAACCAATCACTTCCCTTCTCTCTACTTCAATTTCCTTAAAAACTGATCAAATATTTAATCAAAAAAATTGTATTTAAACTGACAGGTAAAAAATTGTAGACAGCCCTGGAGCAAGTCCAGAGGAGAAGCACAAAATGATCAGAGGGCTGAAGCACCTCTCCTATGAAGACAGACTGAAACAGTTGGGGTTGGTCAGTCCGGAAAAGAGAGGAGTTGATATTACAGCCTTTCAGTACCTAAAGGACGCCTACAAAAGGGCTGGAAAGGAACTTTTTACAGGGGCATGTAGTGACAGGACAAAGGGGAATGGCTTTAAACTGAAAGAAGCTAGGTTTATATTAAGTATAGGGAAGAAACTCTTTACTGTTGAGGTGTGAGACATAGGCCCAGGTTGCCTAGAGAAGCTGTGAATGCCCCATTCCTGGAAATTCTTAAGGCCAGGTTGGATGGGGCTTTGATCAAATCTGTTCTAATACAGTGTCCCTGCCCATGTGGTAGGGGGTTTGGAACAGATGATCTTTAAGGTCCATTCCAGCCCAGAATTCTATGATTCTATGAAATCAGAATATCATTATTACAAAGCAGAAAAGCATCCTAACATGCGATCAGAGTTTCGTACATTTAGAACACAGAATCCCAGAACTGTTAGGGTTGGAAGAGACCTTTGGAGATCATCCAGTCCAATCCCCCTGTCAAGGCAGGGCCACCCTGAGCAGGTGACACAAGGCAGGGACATCCTGTGCAGGTGGGGTGTAAATGTCTCCAAGAGGGAGACTCCGTGACCTCCCTGGGCAGCCTGTTCCAGTGCTCTGACATTCTCAATGTAAACAAATTTTTCCTCATGTTGAGGTGGAATTTCTTGTGTTTTGGTTTATGGCCATTGCTCCTTGTCCTGTCACTGGGCACCACAGAAAAGAGTCTGGCACCATCCCCTTGAAACTCACCCTTGAGATATTTATATTCACTAATGAGATCTCCTCTCAGTCTTCTCTTCTCCAGACTAAACAGGCCCAGATCCTGCAGTCTCTCCTCATGAGAAAGATCCTCCAGATCCCAAATCATCTCTGTGGCCTCTGCTGGACTCTGCAGTAGCTCCTTGTCTTTCTTGTACTGAGGAGCCCAGAATTGAACACAATACCCCAGATGTGGGCAAATAAAGGGGCAGGATCACCTTCCTCAACCTGCTGGCTACATTCTTCCCAGTGAACCCCAGGATCCCATTGGTCCTCCTGGCCACAAGGGTACACCACCAGCTCATGGTCAACTTGTCATCCACCAAGACTCCCAGAAATGCTGCATTAAATCCTAAAAGCTGTGTGGCCAAAAGCACTGACAGTTGAAGATATCTCCAGACCACTGACTCTCGTCAACTTAACTAGCACCTCACTTGCATCAGGTGAGAATGCCTCTGCCTCTTCCCATAAAGGTTCATTAAGCTGAAGATGAAAAAATGAGAGGAAAAAGGCGTCATATGCTTTATTTATTTTATAGCATCTTGCCACTTACGAGATACACCTCACAAGCTAAAGAATGCAGCCCTAGGTTCGCTCTCCTGGCCATACAGGCTTGAAGCATTTGATACTCGCTCAAACTGCTGCTGCTATTGCAGATACCGCTGGCTGCCTCAGCTGTCTCAAATAAGAGAGCCCAGGGATAAGGTTTCCAGCAAGCAAGCAGAATGCTATTGCTCATCATCCTTGAACAGTCACAAGGAATATCTAGATGTAAGGAAGTCTATTCCCCTTTAGCCATCCTGACTACCCAGTGCCACGTATGATACTCAGACATCCTTTATGCCTTAGCCCAAGTTCACTCTTTCCTACTGCTTGCTTCTTTTCTTCTCCATCTAGACTTACCCCCTCACCATCCTGAAACGCACTCACTACTATTAAAATAACTGTGGGGTCTTACACGTTCAATAGAGGAGGATGACATAGAGTAAAAAGTGTGTAAAAAGAAAAGATAAAGGACTGAACAGCAAAAATAGCAATGAAGTTGTTGCTACAGCTAAATTTCTAAATTTCATTCTTCCCAGAAGTGACCGGCTCTCCAAAATAGGAAAATTTAGGGAAGCATTTTTCTGCTTCAGAAAATTGAAATACACTATAGATACTGGAGTAATCAGAATGCAACTAATTTAAAAGAAAAACGCCTTAAGTTGCTGCTGCCAGTGCTCTGTCATGTAAGTGTAAAGATTGCACATGGTTTTAGGATACAACATCACTGACCAGCATGGGATTGCACGGTGGTATTCCACTACAGCCAATCACAGGAATTTTCTTTGGCAGGGAGCACTGAAGCTTGTCCAGTCCAAGCTTCACCTCAAAAATGGCACTAAGTCCAACCCTAGGCTGGTTGAATCATCATTCTGTCCTTTCCTCTGGATCTGCAGTGTGTCTGCATGCTGGCTGAACACCAACGTGCACCCACCCTGTGCACCACTTAACAGCCAAAAACATGACAGTACCTGCTTGGAAGGAAAGAGGTGAACTGGAAGCCTATTTCCTTCTCAATGTGTGAAACGCCTGACACTTAAAGAGTTACAAGGAACTGCAGATCTGGAATCACACCCTTGTGGCTGCAGAGCATACACTGAGCATGTACATGATGTACCTTCGGCACACAGTGAAATATACTAGTTCTAGGCCAGTAAGAGGGACGCATAAGTCAGTAATGTGCCTAATGCTTATCTAGCTCTGAAAGGTTTAAATACGCTTTTGTATTTTGAATGAAAGTATCTACAGGTCTGTGTGGGCCGCCTCTTTTAAATGAAGGCACATGGATGAAGGATTCCAATCTTTGCTGTTGTAGTCCCCGAGCCACCAGCTGGGATGGCTGGGGAATCAGGGGGCTCAGCAGCTCAGTGGTGGGTGAATTCAGAGATCTAACACCACCCACAAGACAGCTGGCCAGGATCCCCTCACCTGGTCTTGTGACCTGTGTGAGGAGGGGCCCCCTGATTGGTCAGCAGCCAGACAGTCACTCTAACCTTGGGTCACACCACATTGGCCCTCAGCTGTTGTCCCTCCCCTGTCTGTATCCTTTGATAAAGAACTTGGCGGGCGGAGCCCGCCCTCTTGCTACCTGGCCAGCCTGCGTGCCGGTCAGAATAAACATCGGATCCCTCGCAAGAGCCATCTCTGGACTCTTTACTTCTGATACCGCTCGAGCTAGCAAGCTCTGTGTGGGCTTGGCCGCGTGCCTCCATCGCACGGTGAGACAGAGCTTAAAGAAGCTGGTGGCTGGCTGAACTCCAAGGCAGAGAGAAAGAGCTTCCGGGATTCACAGTCCCTATCTTGGGGAACAGGGGGTGGCACAAGGGCGGAGTTAGGATAACAGAGACAATAGGGAGAACCTGAGGGAGTGGTTTGGACTAGAGATGGGGGAAGGGGAAGGCCACATGGAAAGGCAGGCAGGGATATGGATAGGGGTCCACAACACTTTGCTAGACAGATAAGGCCTCAGCTATACAGTCAAAGAAGAAACAAGAAAGTAACCTGTTCATCATTTCAAATGTTTACCATCTGGGAAATACTACTTTCTGCACCACCTCTACCAACACTTTACCCACACCTTTGAGATCAAGATACCTCAAAATGCTCCTTCCTGTGTTGGTCATCTACTTTGATCTATGTTCACATTGAGGTTATGCCTATTTTTTAATGCTCATCTTTCACTACTTCACCTTGTGATCAGTATGGCTGCATCAACTGAAGACATATCTTCTCCCCAGCTTGTTGACATTTCTAAGTGTATATCGTTCTTCTTGCCAAATTCTTCATGCTGCCATTTACAAAAGCTTTCCAGCATTTTTTCCCCATGATGTCCAATATACATATCTGCCTGGAAATAAAAAACAATTCATGTTATTAAAAATAGGATACTGTAAATAGAATTTGGAACCTTTCTTGACTGAGTTACTAAAAATATTCTGCTTTTTATGACATAATATATCCACAGCAAAACAGCTCAAACTTCAGGAGCAGAGACCACCTTTTTCTCTGCTCTTTATATGTATCTTTATACGCTAAAGATACAAATGAAGACAGCGCATTGACAGTGTACGTGCATCTGTTCACCCAGACTCTTGTCTTATTTATTTGCTGATTTTTCATTATCCATAGTGAGGAAAAGTACAATGATGTTAAGATTCAGAATATGAACCTGAAACGAGATTACTCCAGCTACTGAGAGGAACTGGAGAAAGAAATACTAACTTATTCATTGGAAAATTATAATATTTTAAATTGAACTATTGGTAAGGGAATCCCATTTCCTTATGAATTAAGTGCTATATCAGCTTTTGTTTGTCTAGGGATTAGCCAACAGAGAACATCAGTCCTCCTTCTACTATCCACTGGGCTTAAAGGAGATTATTTTTCTATTGAGATATGTGAATGCACAAAACACAGAGCAGAAGCAGATTTTGTTAAGATCTACCTGATTTCCACATAGAAACTTTGATTGATTTTAATTGCAAGCACAGAAAAGTTTCAATACATGCAGCACATAAATTGGGAGAAGGTTAATCTTTACTGGGGCTGCTCGTCAGTGCAAATCACTAAATAATATACAAAAGCTAACTGACAAAATTTTTTATCCATTAAATTTCACGAATATTGCAAGCTTTCGTGGAGCAGCAAGCTAAGTAGCATTACCCTCTACAGTCTAAGACAAACATCATAGACACTTACTGGAGTCTCATGAAGGAGGACAAGCTTAGTCACCCGAAGATTTACTTGTAGTCCAAGACTCTTGTGTTGGAAAAGATTAAAAACCTAAGACAGAAAAAAACAACAAATAAAAATATGAACTTGTATTGCATGTACACTAAAAATAACAGAACACTACACTAAAAATAACAGAACCCCAAAGAACCTGCTGATGGTCGTGTACTTACTGTCCCTTACAGGTGTTCAGTCAGAATCATTAGAAGGAGCAATGAAATAAGCCTGCGGTGCATGAACTGTTGGCAAAACATCAAAATTAGTTTTAAATTTCCTACCATGTTTAAGATGGTTAAAATAAATCTTCGTGCAGCATCTGTTCCATGATACGAAACCATAGCTGGATCTGCCACCACAACAGTTTCTATGTTGTACTCCTGAGGTAACTTGTAAGAGTATCGCTTTCCTCTTCCACTTTCTGACACCTTTTGATTCTTGGATTTTCTTGTATCTGTAAACCAAAACAGTGCTTGAGAAACTCATCCTTCAAATTACCCCTGCATTACTTTTTAGGATTTGTTACCCTTTGTTATAACTCTCATTATGTGGAAAGTAATAGCTATGGACTTTAATATATATATGCTTACTTGCCAATGCCAATGCTAAGGCTCATACTGAAGGTCTATACTACGTATAAATATTAGCTCATACCAAGAAAACAGAATTTTTATCCATCTTTTCAAATAAAGCCAGAAAGATTATTTGCATCCTTTCACCTAACATATTTATAAAAAGAATATGTGTCTCTTACTTTGGTTTGTGGGAGAAAACTCAACTCATATTGGATCTGAAGGAAAAATAGTCTCACTGACATTGAAAATTGTTGTCTGTCCATCTTCATAAATCACAGAGAAAATATCTTGATGTAATTGTATCTTAGCATACAAGACAACAAATACAGATTTGCCGCAAAATCACGTATTAGGTAAATACATGCAACAATTCCATGATTTGCAAAGAGGAAAGAATATTTCAGATGAATGACAGAGAATGATATAGGTTTGTTAGAAACAGAAAAACGAATTTTTACTGACATGACTTCAAAGTCTGTGCTGCTGTCATTATAAGCAGCTGAAGCAAAGTAACAAAACCAAACCCTGGAAACAGGCCACCAAATCTACAGAAAGCTACAAATTGAAAACATGTTACATTTATGGTAAGGTTGAGGTTACTGATGGTGTTAATTTTAAGTTTCCCCTCCAAAAACCCAACAAAATCCCCATTACTAGTATCATATATATGAACCCCCCCACCCAGTTACACAGAAACAGTTCAAGCCAGAAGGTGGTCCGATTTACAGACAGCAGTTAGCAATGACATTTTAAATAATCTAATTTAAAACAAAATGCAAAATTAAGCTCCTTGTTGTAATAGAAAAATTTTGTTAGATCCTCTTGAGCAGATGTAAAACTTCTGGGACTGATCTCTTTGAATCCAAATGAAGTTTTTCCCAGCATCCACAATGGAATATCAGGCTTTTTTTACCAAAAAAAAGTGATGTTTGAAATGACAATTATGTTCTGGGAACAATCAAATATTCAGAAATTTTGAGGAAATATTTTGCAATTAATCAATCTCATCTTTAATAGGAAAGTTCCTGCAGTACATTTTATAATATATGACCTCTCTACAAAAAATAAGTCACTCTTCAGGAAAGTGCTAAAAATGAACTCACTAATTCAATTAACTCACAAATTAAACTTAAAATATAAAATAACAGCAGAAGAGGAGTCTGTGATTTAAATATATGTTTAATATAGGTTTTATGGAAATATAATGTACATATATATTTTTCAATGTAACACATATAAATTATGCAAGCTTAAAAAGAGTTGTCTATCTCTCTCTGTATCATTTGTAAAATATTATATATGCAAATGATTTAGCCCATCCCACTACATCTGAGAAGTCTTACTGATCCCCCTACACCTGGTGACAGTGTAAGACTTACTAACACATTTACTAAAAGAAAAAAGTATGTATTCTCCAGACATAAATGTTTGGCGTTTCATTACCTAGAAGTAGAAACAGCTTATAAATTCAAGCTATCTAAAATGAAAATCTGTTACTTTGACCCTTCAGACACTTGCTTAGCCTTATAACTTCTGCTACACTCTAGCCTTACTCACATTTGCTAACTGTGGATCTACAGCCTAGTTTATAAAACATTACGTGTGTTTTCATTGCTCTTTTGAGGATAATTTCTAATGAAACCTCAGTGTTAGTATTTGTGCCAAAAAACCCACCTCCCATAAGCTATGCAGCTATGGCTTACCATACAAACACCTAATGCTGCAAGGGTAAGCTATAGACCTGAGTCTAAAAACTAAACTCATTTGGGTTAAAAAGGCTCTCTCATAAGTCACCTGGTCAATCTGCCTTCCTCCTAGGCACAGTGCAGCTTCCAGCAACAGCTTATTCACTATTCACTTCTTTGGAACAAACAGCAGCTAGTGATTGAAAACTTTAAATTTAATCTTAGCATGTACAGAGAAGCCTCTTAACACATCTCTCTAAAAGTTACAGCTAGCAGTGCCTTTCTATTCAGAACTGACAGTCCACAATAAAATACATCATTGTGCTAAACACTAAGAACACTGTGGTCCCATAAACTGTTGAAACCTTTGTCTTTTGGGATTGTAGTGGATGAGAAGACTACACAGCTCTGTAGACAAGCTGTCTGCCCATCATTTGCCTTAGATATCTCTCCCATTAACAAACCAATGGGCAATCTGTTCTTGGCCAACCAACCTTTTCCAAATTGCTGGCAGAAATCCCCATCACGAGATCTCATTTATCTGAAAATTGTAGCTCTTCCCTAAGAACTTTAAATAAATGGAATTAGTAATTTTGGTATGACTGGTATTCAAACAACTGCCACATTTGCTGCCAGATAACAAGCAAAACAGGGTTTAGGCAAAAACACTTGTTTCTTTACATACTCATAAATAAGTAAAAATGACAAAGAATTGCTCATTATTGAAGGCGAAGTATATAAGAGAAAACAATTGCTACAAAAAACCCAGCTACATCAATAATGCATGTGCTAACAAGATAAAAGTCAGAATAGAGATGCATTAATTAATCTTAAAAATTCAATTACATTGCCAAAATAAAAAATAAATTCTGTTTTGTGCAACTATGGAAAATAAGAAGATTCAATATCCATTTATTACTTAAACGCAGTTGAGTGAAAGGAAAGCTAGAAATACTGTATTACTCCAGCAAGAAGGCCACAAATACTGCAACAAGTACATTTGACATAAAATAGGTGATTAAGAGAAAACAACAAGAAATGCTAACAAAACAATAACCCCACCCTAAAAAAATTTAGAGAGATTAAAATCCAGCTACTATAATCACAGGTTACATAAAGTGTCTGAGCCATTAAGAAGAGGCTGTGACTACAGGACTCCTGAACACCTTCAAGTCCTCAGGCACAGAAGCATTTCCTGAGTATATGCACATGAGGCCCAGACTACAGAGGAATCACCATCACTCCCCAGGGGGTAACCTAGTCATACGGAAATTGCAGCAATCTGCCTATGTAGGGAATATTCAGGAGCTTAAGAAGCCATGAGCTATACCTCCACTGTAATTTGAATAGGGATTTAAAAACTTTCCTAAGGAGTGACAACTTTTTTCTGGAGTAGAAATGAACATCTCAAGCAGCACCAGTCTCCATCCCACGCAATCTCATAGATCCATGACCTAGATGTTTGCACATTTAACTGCATGACTATCACATAGAAACAGGCTGTAGAGCAAGAATCAACACAGCTCTCCCAGCTGTGTAGACTGCCCAGTCTACATCCCATAAAGTAAAACTTCTGCTTTTGATTCAGTGAAACTTAGCTGGCTTTTTCCTGCAAAATAAAAATATTCTAAGAGGAAAAGCACACTTGCAGCTCAGGACAGTATATTGTTTACTGCCAGATCTAAGAAGTAGAAGAGGAGTCTTCCAATCTCACAAATTCAGAGGGGATTTGAAATTCACATTTATCATATCCTGGGTAAGAGATTTCTTTTTTCCCAACATGCCCCATGCCTTGACCATGAGTTCAGTTCACTGTACAAACAATTTCAGCCTGGAAGAAGTGCTTCAGATTAAGAAGAAGAAAAAAATCTTAGCTTCCCAATGTGGCCCTTTGTTCTAATTACAACTGCTTCTCTCACATTTTTTCCGTAACACACTTCTGAACTGGTTTCTTTTAAAGGTTTCATGGGCCACGTGCTAAAGACAGGTGTGGAGTGTAAGGTCTGTGTATGTGCAACTGGCTTACACATGTAAATAAATCATACACACTTTCAATAAAAGGATATACATGCACCCTGTCAACAACCAAGAAAGCATCTGCTTCTGTCAGTACAATTCTTTCCCTCACCTAATTAATAAGAAAACCACCCCATTCACAAAAACAAGTTCTTTGTTCTCTCCAAACAAGTTTGGCTGTGTAGCAACTTTCAATCCAGCCCTCAGTGGTAACGAACAACAAACAATACCTTCTTTGATTGCCTCTGCTAGTTCTCCATGAAAAGCTATTATTCCCAATAGTGATCCTTCAACACCTCCAGCACAGACATTCATTCCTTCTGATAATTACAATTCATCACTGGCAATATACATTTACTTGATAGGTAGCCAGGCTTTGAGATCAATTTGGATCAAAATCAGCAGCATAAATACCTGTCCCTACTCTGACACACAAGTACTGTAGAAGCAGGAGATACGGTTGTAAAATAGGACCATATTGCTGAGAAGTCGCTGTGTCACCAAAGTTGTAGCTGCTCTGTGTCACACAGGGCAGCTGAGACTATCTCGGAGCCCCACATACTCACCTGTTTTACTTTTGTTTAATTGATCTACTTAGCTTATTGTTTGACTTAGAATCCTCAAATATTTATGTAAAGGCTTATTTTTGATGCTTCAATTCACCTTTAAGGCTGTGTCTGTAGCATGAATATTTTCTATTCACTAACTAACTATTATATTAACTAACTATTCTATTCACTAACTAACTGATATTAACTAACTTCACGTTGCACCAACAAATTGCTCCCAGCATAGACAGAAATTTTAAGCATGTAATTTACTGCAGTCCCTCTTGGTAAAATAACCTGTAGCAGTGGAGTGAGGGACTGGTCTTGCTAGAACAACAGCATCAGTTAGAAACTGCAGATGTTTATACTCCCTAGCAATAACGTTGTGTCAGAAGATGCTACTCAGTTATGCAGAGTTTGAACTCTTTTGAAATTTCAAAGCTGGTAGTAGATATAATGAAACTTCCTTCAAGCAGATATTTGATTCTCTGTTGACAGATTATTCACAACAAATCAGAGCTTTGAGTGTAAGATTATTACAAAAGAATAAGCTGACTTCCCCATTTTAGAGGGGATATTTGATAATGAACATCACAGAAGAATAATGTCCTTACATCACAGAAGAATAATGTCCTTACAGACGAGTTTGCATCTTTACTCACTTTCATAGCCATTACAGTTTGCTGCCTGTCAGATACTCCTCCCCCCGCTTCTGCAGTGCATACACCATGCATACTTTTCATTTTCTCTTTCTCATTCCCATACATATGCAGGCATGCATACTCTAAGTTACTTTTCACTAATAGGGAGGAATAAACAGCTTTACTTAATGTGAACAACTTTTGCTAATATAGAAAATTTCACTTTCAGATAAGCAGTGTCAATGTAATACAATGCCTAGAAAAGTAACATAGGGCCAGCTGGAGGAAGTTATGTGTCATTTATTTCATCCCGCTGCAAAAAGAGCCTTGCTTTGCTAATTTATCTCTGGTTTCAAACTCTGGATGGATGCGTAACTATAAAAACTTCCAAAAATACTTCCAAAATGGAAAACAAAGCCCTCCACAAAACCTGTCACATTTATTCTGTAACTATATAAAATGGACAGAGCAATATAAATGTTCAGGAAGGATCAGACAGCCATGGCAAAGTTTAGGCTGAAAATGATCTCCAGAGTCCAACCTGCTGCTCAAGTCGGTGCAAGTGTCAAAGTACGATCAGCTCTCTTAGAGCCATTTCTAGCCATGCTTTATAAATACCTGGGGATGTGGACTCAACAGCCTCTCTAGGCAACCTCTTCCAGTGCTCAGCATTCTTGCTGAGACTTTTTTTTCCTTATGGAAATTGAAATCTCCTTGAACACAAGTTACAACTATTGTCTGCCACAGCATACCTCTAAGGAATGTCTGGCTTCATCTTCTCTCTGCAGACCCTTAGGCATCAGAAAACTGCAGCTGCATCCTTCCTTTGTATTTCCTTACCTACTTGAAATAACTTAGTTCCTTCTGCCTCATCCCAAATGTCACATAACCCAGGTACCTAACCATGTCAGTGCATTTCTGCCATTTCTTTGCATTTTGCTAGGATCTCATTTATACATGAAAAACATGCCTAAAAATGTGCACTCATTCTGGTTTATTTCCCAGGAGAAACGTAATTCCTCACAACAGCATTAGAAACACCCTCAGCTCATGCTGAGGTCAAAGGACTGAGAAGAATCCTTTGAAGAATGAGAGCTGATGATGAAGGAGAAAAAACAAAACGTCATCTTTCACAAAAGCCATTTTTTCCCTTCTCCATTGAAAAATAGGAAGTCATCACTATTCGCCAAACTTCTGTTGAAACCCTTCTACTTCAACAACTTGTTCTACCTGCCATTGAGGAAGATGCATTAGGATTGTTTCATACACATCTTCTAAGTGTCATTCATAGAACAAAAACACTTATAAAAATTATTTCAATTCAGACACATTTGGAAGTTCAAGACTTAATACTAAACAAAACCAGGAAGAACACTTTAACTGTGTTTTAGAACAGAAAATTAAGTACAAGCATTGCATGTAGCGAGTAATTAAGCAGCTCTGAAGACAGAGAGGGACGGGAAATAGATTTTAGGTATTAAGTTGAATTAAAAAATGCCCCGAAGATTTCTACTTTCAAATATAAAAGCATATTAAGAAGCAAAGTCTATTCCCAATGGACAATTCCCTCTCCCGACAAGTGAAACTGCAGCCTTAACATGCCACCTCAGAGTCCATCGTAGGGTACTGCTACAAGAATAATCAGATATGCTTTTTTCAGGGTTCTTTTTTAACTACTATCTACTTTTCTTAAAAATGTATTTGCTACATTACAACTTTTCAGTGCGATTTGTGTATTACCTGTAACAACACCACAGTACTGATTCTGAGAAGGCGGCTTTTCAGAAATTTTGTCCTCTATCGATCTTTTTCTTCTGTACACCCTGTGTGCATGTCCTGTCACAGCCAAAGTGCGATTGAGTGGCTCAATAAATATGAAGTCTTCATTAATCTGTATAAATCCCATCTGCAAAGGAAAACAAAAGGAACATATAAGGTAAGAATTTATTAAGTTGTGCACAGTCCTGCAGGAGGAAAAAACCCCACAAAACTCCATTTAAGAAAACACTTTGTTTTAGTAACCTTATGAGCAAAATTAGTACCTTTGTATTTTACAGGTTTTCTACTTAAATGAACTAGAATAAATTTCATTTATTTCAGCTAAATCTGGGTGGGTGGGTGGCTACATGCCAGCAGCATATGCACAGTAAAAGATATGGAATGTTAAAAGTTTACTTTGGGAGACCCAGGGGGTCATTTATATATGTACAGCATGTACAGAAAGGTCTATACACTGGTTTTATTGTTTGTTATTGTCACATTTTTAGATAACTATATTTAATGAAATAACAGGAACAATGTAAGGCATATGAATACCTCCTGAACAAATGTGAGGACGGACGGAAAAGAATTCTCGTGGCACTCTTTTTACCCTTTTTCAAACTAAAAACCCCCAAACTATTAAAAAAAGGCAGAAATACCTCCTTGGTTGCCAGCAGTTACACCAGAAAAATATTTGAATACAGCCATTTAGTTGGTTAACTCTTCCCCCGTCCCAACATATTTATACGCACAAACATACAAGAAAAGTTAACACACCAGATGCACATCTAATATTACAAGACTGTAGCCAAAGCTAAAAAAAAAAAGCTATAAAACATACTTATATAAATACCACACAAATAAAACTCAGCTCAAACTGTTAAGCTGCCAATACGCACAAGTTCCTATCAAGAGTAAAGCTGGAGACAGCAAGGTTTTGTGGGGTTTTGTTCCCCACATCAGCAAGACTGACAGTTAATTTCCTCATTCTCTAAACTTAAAAAACCTACTATATTGTTCTGCTACAGAAACAAAACAATGTGATGTATTTGGCTAAGAGAAGCAGAGAGCTCTTCTTTATGTTTCTATAGCATCAATGGAGAGAAATAGAATTTTTTTCTTCTGGAATTATGTAGGTGCCATTATCACATTGGATATCCTGCCTGACAGATGAATAAACCATCCAAAAATATTCTGACCCAAGGAAGAAAAAAAATCAATTTTTTTAACTGGTACAAAACACAATTTCATTCAAACACAATACTTTAAAAAGAAAAAACCCAACAATCTTTCTGCACAATCACGTGAAATAAATGTCAATACATACATTTAGTTTTTCAATCAGCTACACTCAGAATGCTGAACAGATGTTGAAAGGTCATCACTAACATTGCACACAAACACAAGAGAATCTCGAGTTTTGACTGCTCCTTGTCCTTTTTGCATTTACATTTTAGGTTCAGTTCACCAGGAGCTTTAAATGTCACACACCAGAAGATTAGCTAGTTATGCATTGCTAATTACTTTCTGTACACCTACAAGATAACACTTCTATGTATCTGGAAGAATGCTACTTTTACATAACAATTGAACTTGTCTTATGTAAACTACAAATGATGTGAAATTAATTTTTTTTTAAAAGCACAGTTCTCAAACACCAGTAAAATGCATAAATTACTTTTCATTTGATTTTTACGTCTGATGTTGGATTTCACTTAGGCACAGATTATTTTACTTTTTTTAATAATTATTTAGCATATGAAAGATGTTGATAAAGTCTGAATATAGAATAGGATTAGCAGCCCATTAGGTGGTGCTGCAAGTTTCCCCTGCCCACCAACAAAAAGCAAGGCCTTAGGCCTTCCTGAACAAAGACTCAATCACAGAACATTCGTCACATTTCTTGCATCTTCATTCTCTTTGTTGCAAAATGAAACCAGGGCTTTAAGATGATGTTCTTCCGATTGCCACCTAGACATACTGAAAAGTTTTGCTAGGACCGATATTTAATGTTTTCTTTCAGCTCCTTGCATAAATTGAAGTTTAATTCATTGGTAGAGAAATCCAAAATTTATTGCGTGTTTCCTGAGCCAGAAGCTGAAGAACTGAACAGTCATGTAAAGTTACATATATGCAGATGGGTAATGCTCAGACAAATCCAGATAACCAAATAATCTCTGATGCCATTTTGGCTGCTTTTGAAAAAAAATATTTCTCCAACTTTTGGATAACTGCACAGGTAGAAAATGGTAGGTGGAATTGTAGCGTCGTCAACCATGCTCTTGTTTTTCATAATCATTACAAATAGAGCTAAGAATATCTTTAACAAAGAAAACACAGAAAGCAGAGAAGTCAAAGGCATGCATTAAAGGATTACAGTTTCAACATATTTTCATATATTGAATGCCAGGGCCAATTACAGTCTTTAGACATTCAAATGGCAAAACCTCCATGTCATGAAAATATACAGCAAAACAAAGATTAAAAAGATGGAAAAGCAAAACCCTAAAATCTTTAATTTATATATCAGCATCCCCCTCTGAAGAAGGTTTTTCTCCATGATTTTAAAAACCCAGATTTAATTTAGTATCATGATTCTAACAATTCTATCAGAACCTGACTTCAGCTGAAATACAACAAAAAGTCTCCAGCTCTTACTAATGCAAATAATAAAGCAAGCTCAAATAACTTTTCAAACTGCGTAAGTAACAGTGTAAGAACTTTGTAAGCTGATGTTATTCAAACACTCTACCACTTTCCATCTATAAGAACCTTCATTGCTGAAGGCTGAAGAAACATAAGAGCCAGCAACTTCTGTCTTCAATTAACTTTGTTTCACAGCCATGCACATCATATACACTGTGCTTCAGGTAGAGGTTTTCTCTACCTGAGTCTGCTCAGTCCACTTTGCTGCATGGAGGTAGGACACATCACAGAGGGGAGAGAGCTGGTATTATCACTGTTGACTGGCTTTCAGCTGCTGACATATTGTTCAACCCAATCCTTTCTGGGATCTTTTTTAATCACAGGGCTGTGCCTTATGGAAGTACACATACATGCACAACACTATACATTATAGCCCTGAGAGAGGGCTATAGACTGTTATGCAGAGACCACTGGGTTTAAAGCATGTATTCAGGTACTAGCCCCTAAATTTGAGGTCTGTGGAAACAATTCGTCCATGGCTTTAGAATCCTTCCAAACTCCTCTACTTCCAGTCTGGTATAAGATACACACTACCCTGAATTCTTAGGAAAATCATGCTTTACAGGATGCTGCTCTCATGTTTAAGACATTGACTACTTTTTTCAAAACAACCTGATGATGCACAAAGATGCAGGAAAATATTTATGTTGTTACTCAGCAGCACTCACTATGCAACTCACAGTTACACAGGTATTCACAGCACTGGGCCATAGGTTGGACTTGATGATCTCAGAGTCTTTTTCAACTTAATTGATTCTGTGATACACACAAAATATGACTGCAAACAAAACATTTAAAATTTATTAATTCTAAACTTTCTAATTTTTTTAAGTGTCTTTTTTTAGTAAAAGCATAAATGTGCTTCCTAAATTCATGGTGGTGTTTTAAAGTCAGATATTCAGTCACTGCTATCAGCAGTGAAAGTCATGAATCAGACAGAAGTCTCTCCAAGTATCACAGCTTTCTGTGCAATGCAGCAGGCTCGTCATCAGGTTCAAGTGATCACTCCTACATGCCAACACTCTCTGTTCTTCTTATTACAAATACCAGCTGGCTGTAGACTCTTGCAACTCATACCATCACAAAGTTCCCTGGTTCAGTTTGTGCCACTATTTCCAGAAATGTCAGTGCAGTTTCAACTACCGCACACTTGACCTTTGACCACCAGAACAATTTAGGAGAACTGACAAACCAATTGTAAAATGCTGAAATTATGTGTTCCATCCCCCTTTCTCTTCCTTTGCCCAGGAAGCTCTTGCCCAGTTTCTGGCTGACTAATCTGTGGCTTAAAAGATCAAAACCACCTGAATTTAAGAAACACCTATGATGAAGGAAAGCACACCCCAACACATGAGAAGACTGAAAGACTGTGTATTCTATGAAAGAAATAAAAACCCACTAGGAAAGACCTCTTGCTACCAATCATCTGGAGTTCTCCAGTACTGACTGTAGCACACAGTAACACTAACATTAACACAGTCCATGTGTATTATTCAGAATAAAGGACACTGTCTTGAGGGAAGCACCAGCTCAGAGAACAACTGGGTGATTCCTGTAGCAACCCACCCAGCACAATGGAATTTCAGCTTTGTCTCAAAGTCATAAAAAGCCATTTATTCTTCTTATTCTAGCCATAAAATTAAACATATTAAAATATATTTACACATCACTCATGAATTGTAGGTTTGCTTATAAATTTCACTTGACTATTGAAACAAACTCAGCTAAACTCAACATGCTAAGTCAAACCAAATTTTCTCTTTATGTCATATTCAGCATGCATTATTTCATTATTTTCATTACAGCACCTTAATTGTCACTGCTTAGGTCCTGTAGTATTGGAAAAATAATGAATAAGACACAATGTAGAATATACAATGCAAATTGCTTCTGTATTTTAATGTCTTAGATCCACACATCAAATCCAGTCCCCTATGCATTTGAGATTTTGTGAAATAGAGGGTTTCTTACACTTACTCTTATAACACAAAGCCTTTGTTAGACTACACTTCCTTTTACATTTCCTTGCTACTACTGTTAAATAAAATAGTTTCAATAGAAAAGCTGCTCTATTATTTTAATATTCTTATTTGAAATGTTTCATATTTTTATCTTCTAACAGTTGGAAATCTTTCCAATATTACAACTTTATTGATTTATGGCCATTATTTTAGATCCATCTGATCCAGGGTCTACATCATTTTCCTTCTGGGCCAGCATTCCAGACCAGCTTTCCAGGTCCTTTAATACTCACTCCGAAGTTTTCATAAAAGGTAATGATACTGTATTGCAGCTTCTATGGTGTGATGACAAATACACCAGCCTTTGAATGCTGCTTGATGGAACAGGTTTAACTATAAATCTGAGATTAGCTCAGCTGGTTAGAGCCAGGTGCTAATAGCATCAAGGTTTGTGGATTCAATCCCTGTACGGGCCACTCACTTAAGAGTTGGACTTGATTCTTGGGGATTCCTTCCAACTTGGAATATTCTGATTACATAATTATCCTTGTAACCACAAATGAATTCCTCTCTCTGAACATCAGCAGAACTGCAAGCCACATTTCAGCTATCATTTCACTGAAAATTTGTGAAATGAGAATAAAGTATCTGTATCTTCACTTAACGTCCTTAACCAGTTACATATGCTTGACAGTTCATAATGATCCTGTGATCAGCAAATACACAATCTTTTTTTCCTCCTGTCACTGTCAGCTAATTCACTGGTCTATAAAGCAAATCTATAAATGTATAAATGTAGTAAGTCACAAAGAGAAGCAACTCACCTTTGGTCTGGCCACAGCCTTTGGTCTGTTTAATTCTTATGTGCCTCCCAGCTCTGAATTTACCACTAAAGGAAAGTCCCCGGTATTGTTACTGACCTTACCTCCAGCTCATATAAAGCATCTAAACTAAGTTTTTCATGACTAGAGACCGACCCTTTCAGCAATAGAGGGGTTTTCTTCTTTGAAAATACTTTATCATCTAAAACATTGCCTTCTCTCCACATTAATATGAACAATAGTCACACTGAAAACCAAGCAAAATTTACTGGAACTCTTTCTCTCACTCTGCCAGTTAAATTTGTGAGAGTT
The DNA here is from genome assembly GCA_013399875.1 of Gymnorhina tibicen. Taxonomy (NCBI): domain Eukaryota; kingdom Metazoa; phylum Chordata; class Aves; order Passeriformes; family Artamidae; genus Gymnorhina; species Gymnorhina tibicen. The sequence goes on along the minus strand of VXAZ01009241.1, from coordinate 72,791 downwards.
TGACTTTAGAGCAATCATAGGAAGTTACACCAAAGCTACATCTTCCACTGAAAGCCAGATAGCTTCACATCTAGAACAAAATCTTTAAGAAGTGGGAAAGCACAGAACAGAAAAAAACTTAAAAGGATGACTACAGGTAACACAACTCCTACTTCACTATTTCCAGCTTATTATTTATGGCCATGGTAACACCTAACAGTCAGTTTTTATAAAAATACCTTTTTGCATCTCAATTTCCTAGATCTAACTAGTTTTATCTGTTAAGTCTTTGGAGTTACTTACTTTTCCTAAGGCATAAGGCAAGTAACATGATATGGTGGTGAAAATTGTTTCACCTAAGCAATGTGCCCACAAGTTCATTACAACATCATGTATGCTTTCACAGACTTTTCTTAAAAAAAAAAAAAAGGCAAATTTTAAGAAGTTTACTGAAATTAAACATATGTTGCAGTTTTCACAGATTTATTGCTTTAATAGCACATTGTAAATGGACTCCACTGTACACTCCTATTTTGGCAGCGGTTATCCTGAAGTATAGTTTAGCTGCAGTCTGTTTCAGTCAAATTAGTTGTGTAAAAACACTGGAATGGCCTCCATGTTTTAAAACAGAGAATTCATCTCAAACACTTTAGAGTCTTGCGTTGAGAAGGGACAGAATAGTTTAAGCATTAATAAAAATTTTCAAAATCACTAATGCACCATAACTCAAATTTCATAAAACTAAATCTTAAAAGATATATAGACACTGATGTTGAGTGAAACTCTATAGTTCTTATGATGACCAGTTCTGGAACAACTATAGAAATCTTATAAACAATTACTACGGTACACAGACTGTCCCATGAACTGTATTTGCGTGTACTGTTCTTTCTCTCTGTAGATACAAGACTAATCTTTTCCAGTTTGAGGTAACTGAAGTATCTTTAATAATAACTCATTGAAAACTACTTCCATAAGGCAATTCTAAGTGCTATTTTCAAATGCTTAAAACAGAAAAGTAACAAACATGAAACACAAAGTCCTAAAGCTAAATGTACCATTTCTGTTGTATAGCCTATTTTTCTAAAAAATGGATGGCAACCAAACCACCTGTGTCTAACTGCAGGTTGCTTATTCACACAGTGTCACACAAAGATAATACTGTTATGCATGATATGCACTATAGGTAATAGTAACCTCCAGAGAATTTAATATTTTGGTGCTTGAACAGGTATGACCAGAAAAAGAACGTCATATCAGCCAGATAAAGGCATAGAGAACAGCAATAGCCAACAGGAGTCCCAGCATCTTTACTAAAGCCATAAAATGACAGAAATGTGGGTCTCATGGTGATACCAATAATTCATATGACCTCACTTTAGTGCCATCCTATATATATATCTATAGGGTGTTATATATAGTTATCAGAAGGAGCTTCATTTCATGAAATTCATCTAGGATGAATCCCAAGCCTAGCTCCAGCCCCTGGGACAGATCCAACCCCAGCACTAGTACAGACTTCACATTACATGGATGGATGGATGGATGGCAAGATCTGCTAACATGGTTCTGGTTGTCCTTGAGGGCAGTAGGCATACAACAAAGGATCATATGCAAATAAAGATAAAAAGCCTAATGAAAAATGTATGTAACCCTCTGTAGTGTAACACAGAATCAGTAAGAAAGAAAATTAATACAATCATCTTCGTCCAAACTTCTATGGAGTTATACTCCATAAATATATTTAAAAAAAAAAAAAATCCACAGTGATGCAATTCTGAATGAATAATAGAACATTGCAGCATTACAATTTTTAAAAAATGAAACGTCTAAAAGCTCGTTCAGCACTTCCTGAGTTTAGGCCAAACAATCCCTATAATTCTGTTCTGCTGGAATTTGGTTCTTTCCACTATTAACAACTGACCTGTGCCACTGCCTGCATCAACATCCACACCTCCCCTAGAGGGCAGACATAGAATCATAGAATCACACTTGTCTGTGATGTTTTACTAAGTTGTTAATCAGTTGTCCTGATCTCTAAATCCTAGTCCATTTCTATTATGTAGTGTTATTCTGTCTACGCTTTAAGTTTTGAATTCTCATCTTGTTCTGTCATTGACTTGCAATTTAAATTTTGCCAAGATACTTATGTATTCCTAACTAGCATTCAGTTTGGGGATTGTACATGTATATGCTGAATATGAAAAATCTTGAGACATTCAAAACTAGTGGCTATATTTTTTAAATTTGACAGAAATCACCATTTAAAGTCTAGTTTTCAATTGCAGCATCTACAAAACAAAGAATTGCAGTTGCACGGTAACATGCAAAAATACTTGCAAAATATTTGACAGACGCATAAACACTCTAAATGCTTTTTTTCCTGTTAACCATGTTGCACAGCTAAAACTACTGTGTAAATAAATGTATTTTTTTACTAAGCTGCAGATATCAAGATTCTAGATACACAGCTATAGAATAGTTTTACATCTACTAATCTATCAAGTATTTAGGTTCTACAGCCTTTCAAAGAGGAAGAAAAGGAAAGGGGAGAGACTACAGAATATGGAGAAGGTCTAGAAATTTGACGGTCAAGAAAACTTGCATTTTCCTTTCACCTAAACAGTTTCATGTTCACTCAAAAAAAGTATTCCACAATTGTATCTTTAAAATCATAAATCCAAAATTATTAATACCTTAAGATTTATACTTAGATACTACAAACTAAGAAGTGCAGACTTAGCACAGGCATGTTCTCATTTCTTTTCATTATGCAGCATTCTGCAAGTTTATGAGTACAGAAAGCCTACTGCTCCCAGCACAGGTAACTTAATTTATAAAATTTTAAAATCAAATTAGCATTTCTGATCCAAGTGCTACAAGGTATTGTTGAAATGAAACTCAATGTATGTGACAGCCAATTTAAAATCTATTTTCAAGACACACAGGATTAATGACACACTGAAAATACCCTTGATTTTTCAACTAATTAAATTGAAAAACTATTTTACTCATTTGCTACAGGCAACTGTACAAGTATTGACTAGTATTATTAAGAAAAGAGACAGCTATTGGCAAGTCAGATTTCATCAGCGGTGCACCTACATAATATTCAGAATATCCATAACTGCACTCAAGGCACACTCTGTAATCCTTAAGAAAGCAAGCACAATACTTTCATCCTTAGATGCCTAAAACAAGGCAACCATGACTATGTCACAAAAGACATTGGCATACGTAATGTGCCAACCCACCATGTAATAAATTAATGGTCTCTTTCTGATCATCTCTCCCTTCACTCCGTAGCTCCTACCCTTTATGTAAAAAGGTTGAACTGTTTTACTGATCAGTAAAACTAACTAGATCTTAGAATTACTCCTATCTCTCAAGTAGTTTGGCTTCTATTACAGAAGAAACAGAAGCTCCAAGGAAGAGCTAGAAAGCCTTACAGGATGACTATTTAGTTCAATAACATAAGATGAATTACTAAAATCATAGAATGATTTGGATTGGGAAGGACCTTAAAGAGCATCTCATTCCAACTCCCCTGTCACAGGCAGGGACACCCTCCACTAGATCAGGTTGCTCAAAGCCCATCCAGGCTGGCCTTGAATACTGCCAGGAATGGGGTATCCACAACTTCCCTGGGCAACCTGTTCCAGCGCCTCACCACCTTCTGAGTAAAGAATTTCTTCCTAATTTCTAATCTAAATCTACCCCTTTTCAGTTTTTAAGGCATTTCTCTTATCCTGTTATTCCAAGCCCTTGCAAAAAGTCCCTCTCCAGCTCTTTTGTAGGCCTACAATCAGATCAGAAGCAACTCTCAATTTCAGATTGTTAAAAGGGAAGATGACTGCAGCTGTTGTTATGGCCACAATGACGACTCTCAACCAGCTCTGGCCAATATAGGCTTATTAAAGCAAGATACAGTATTCCATCCTAGCTGGCTAAACACTTAAGATTCAGATTTGACTTCATACTGATTTAGATCAACAGTAGTGTTTTGATAGGAAATAGAAAGTTATTTTACATAAGTAAGATTCTGAATTTATGCTGTGTAGCAAAATCCATTGCCTACAGCTTTATGTTAAAAAATTAATTTATTTAAAAATAATAAGTAATGCATGGAGCTCGAGCTACTAAAGAGGACACAACTAGAAGGCAATGTCTGTGCAAAAATAAAAAACTGGCCACCTAACTTATTCCTCTTCACTTGTATTAAAAATTACTATTACTGTCTCAGAAATAATTAAAATTCTATTAAAAGAACATAGAAACTTTCTATACTCACAGCTCTAAATTATCATCTACAGAAACTTTTTTTTTTAAAGAAAGTTCTTTCAGTGGTCTCCCAGCATTTTGGTTTTCAGGTTTTGTATTTTGATCTGTCCTTATGAGGGCTACAGAACTAGTTTTTCATTTTTCTCAGTTCTCATTTTCATGTAGGCATACGTTCCAAGAAGCTGGAAGTAATAAAAGGGCCATGTCTTCAGTTTGGTTCATTAAAAACACAATGATCAGAGCTGACTGTGGTTCAAGCACAGTTTCCACATGAATGAGAAAAACTAACCACCATTACAAAAGGAAGCATTAACCAACTATCAAGGCTGCTAAACCTAAGGAATAAAACAAAAAATACCAAATGCTTGCATACTATGGACAAAGATCTTCATTTTGCCCCCTGTACATTCCTGTATTAAAGAGACATTTTATGTGGTTGCATGACTTCAGCTCCACCGTTAGTGTATGCACCAGCTGACGAGTAAAAATGCCTCCTGTCTGTTGCCTGAAATGTTCTGAAAAGCCTTACTTTATTTTGCTTCAGAAAGTATGCTGGAGCGATACGTTCAACCAACCACAGATGACTAATGTAGGCCAATAAAATAAAACTACAATCAAAATGAAAATCAAAATACAATTATATTTGAACAAGCCTGACACAGCCCTTTAGTTGCAGAATTCAAAGAAGAACTGACATAAAAAATCAATTTTTAAAACAGCCACCTAACCTGTAAATTGTGTCTATCATTTTGTCCTAACTAAGTAAGGCATGATGTTAACAATCATTTGGTTTTGTTCATCAAGTAAATGCTATATAAAATGGAACACAACCACTGACTTACTGTTAAAAAAAATAAAATTCACAAACCTAGCCGTAAGTTCTTTCCAGAATAAATACAAGAGTTTCTATAAAGTGAGCCAGGATTTAAAAAACTTTATTCCATAAAACTTAAGTTAAAAATTCTTTACAATGAGCTGGTTTAGTGATATTTCAGATCACTTATTTCACAACAACGTTTGAGTACTTATTAATACTGTCTAAGAAAGTCTCTTTGCACAGCTAAACATGACTAGTTACAGAAAAAGCAACACCTATGGAAAAATACCACCTAAGGAAAAAATCCTTGCAATTAAAGACTCAGTGCTCATAAAGATGTTTCTTTAGAACATTTTGGTGTAATATGAGTAACTTCAGCAATTCTTGTGGTAAGACTAAAAACCACTCTTTTGGAATACGAATCAAAGTGCTGTACGTTTAGCTAATGAAACATCATTAAATCAATTTCTTTAGTGCAAGCCTGGATTTCATCCCATCAGAATCTGAAATGGTACTTTTTGGAAGAATAAATATAATAATACACCAAGGATGGGCACTAAGCATTCTACACCTAGTCCCATGCAGGAGGTTAAACAGAAAATAACAACTGTGCAAGTAATCTGCATTAGATAAAACACTTAGACTAGTACCAAGAAGACCAATACAAGGGATTCAAGTTTAAATTGACTCATCCACATAAAACACTTAAATAGTGCATACCAATGAGTTACCATTGTTCACACCCATGTGCTTTCATTGTAGCCACAGAAGGATATGGCACAGTTCCAAAATGCACCCATGATTGTCCGTAGAGAAATTTAATCGCTGCTAATCCTTATTGAAATATCTATCCATGACTCCATTATCTTGGTTTTTTACTGAAAGAGAGGCTGAATTGCTCCTATTACTGCTATTATTAAACATTATTTAATTCAAGGCAACACTCCATGAAACTCAGTTTCGTTCAAATCTGCAATTTGCCAAAACTACTAACTGTGGAAAACAGTAATTCAAGAAAGGAAAATAAAATATATTTATAGGTATAGAACTACAATTCAACAAATAAAGTTAGTCCTTCTATAAAATAAAATTATGCTTAGGCTTTTTATATCTCTACCTAGAATTACATTAATCCAAAACAGACAGCTTTAAGAGAAACAAACAAGACTCTCACAACATTGTTTTAAAAAGTTAAAAATATATAGAAGTGATATTCTTCTATGACTCCTAACTGAAATTCGCTTTTTTTTTCCGAAGTATACACAGTATTTTGCTTTTAACGTCTAAACGCAGATCCTCCTTTCCCTTTCTGAGAGAAAAAAAATCAATTTACATTTTCTTGTACAAAGAAACTAAAGCTCTGCTACCCTCATGAAAGAAGGTATAGTATCTAATTATTTTTCGAGAGCTATTATTTAAACTAAAAGAAGAAATATACACTTGGATAAAGGCTTTTTTTCCTTTTAAGTTAAAGAGCTTGATTTTAGGTGCATAAGAATAGAAATGGTGATCAGAATGGAGTTTTGACATTAGCATCTTGAACCAAGTACCATTAGTCTGAGTGGTCACTTTTAAGCAAAGTTGGTTATATGAAATAAGCAAGAGATTTATTACCCAACATGAAATACAAAGGAAAGGAATTACTTTAGTATTGGCAGGAAAAAAAAAAAAAAAAAACAAAAAACCTGAAGAGACATCCAAGAAATGTGTTGTTATTATTATGCTTCCTTAGATAGGTTACTACTGAAGAAACAGGTAATCAGACAGAAAAATTAAAACATGCTAGGACTATCAGCCAGAAATTGGAAAAACTAAGCTTTTTACATGGCTAATTGCATCCATTTTACTCTATAAACCCTCTTCTACTTTAAACTCCCTCACTACCCTCACGTGTTTCTAAATAAATATTTGAGGTGAGGTCCACTGATGTCACAAAGAGACGAAGGAGATTGGTGATCTCTTATTTAGGCATAAAATCACCTAAGCAACTCCCTCTCTCCTACCTTACAACAAGATTGTCAGTTCTCAGAAGGTTTCAAACGCTGTGCAAATTAGAAGTTTCATATGCAGCTTACAACAGAAACAGATACTGACAGCTTCATGCCAAAAGTATTTTTCAAAGAAAATTAAGTAAGACCACAATTAAACATTAAGAGAATATTAATTCTCCCTTTTATTTTATTTATTTTATTTTAAAAGTCCCTTTTATTTCCTGTCTCCCAGTTTCAGAAGAAAACCAAAGCACTTCATACGTGCCTTGAAGCAGAGTTATATCTGAGTTTTCAGGGCTATAATCCAATTGCCAGGCTAATCAGACAAAAACAAAAAAAAACCACCACCAAACCAAAAACCAAACAAACTAACAAACAGACAACAAAAACAAAACAAACAAGCAAAAAAAAAAAAAACACAAAAAAAAAAAA
>VXAZ01009241.1:53446-65216 GCA_013399875.1 Gymnorhina tibicen | reverse complement strand
AAAAAACCTGAAGAGACATCCAAGAAATGTGTTGTTATTATTATGCTTCCTTAGATAGGTTACTACTGAAGAAACAGGTAATCAGACAGAAAAATTAAAACATGCTAGGACTATCAGCCAGAAATTGGAAAAACTAAGCTTTTTACATGGCTAATTGCATCCATTTTACTCTATAAACCCTCTTCTACTTTAAACTCCCTCACTACCCTCACGTGTTTCTAAATAAATATTTGAGGTGAGGTCCACTGATGTCACAAAGAGACGAAGGAGATTGGTGATCTCTTATTTAGGCATAAAATCACCTAAGCAACTCCCTCTCTCCTACCTTACAACAAGATTGTCAGTTCTCAGAAGGTTTCAAACGCTGTGCAAATTAGAAGTTTCATATGCAGCTTACAACAGAAACAGATACTGACAGCTTCATGCCAAAAGTATTTTTCAAAGAAAATTAAGTAAGACCACAATTAAACATTAAGAGAATATTAATTCTCCCTTTTATTTTATTTATTTTATTTTAAAAGTCCCTTTTATTTCCTGTCTCCCAGTTTCAGAAGAAAACCAAAGCACTTCATACGTGCCTTGAAGCAGAGTTATATCTGAGTTTTCAGGGCTATAATCCAATTGCCAGGCTAATCAGACAAAAACAAAAAAAAACCACCACCAAACCAAAAACCAAACAAACTAACAAACAGACAACAAAAACAAAACAAACAAGCAAAAAAAAAAAAACACAAAAGAGAAAAAAAAAAGAGCATTCCAAATTTTAAGCACATCTGAAGCACAGTTTAAGATTTTATATAAAAGATAGCATTATTATAATGGCTGGAGCCATCACTTAGGCACTTCTCCCACCCAGCATCCCCTGAAGCCCAGAGGGACAAAACAGGACATTTACTTTGTACTGAAGCATAAAAAGTTGTCCCCAGCTGAATTAACATAATGTGCAGAAATATCTGTATTTTCTTTAACTTACTGCTATCTAAATAAGCTTGACCTGACTTGACCCAGTTAAACTTCTGACATCTAATGAGAACTTAAGGTAGCACAGCTGAGATCATAAAACAAGCATATGCAATTGTTGGAAGATAATCACACAGAAACTAAATCACTTCACAAGTCAGTTTTGGGCACATTTCTACATTTTTGGATGCAAAACTCATTCAGAAAATAATTCTGACTGAAGTACTGGTAGACCCAAGAAAAACATTCAACAGCACAGGCTTCCAAAAAAATTTTACTTCTATTCACTTACGTGCAGATGCATGTATTATTAGCAGCTAATGTTAGGAGATTGATTTCTCATTCTAAATCAACTGTTCTAAAATTAACACTAGAAATATTGTTCATTCTTTCACTTCCAAATAATACTTATTGCTTATTTATGATGGCATATGAGAAGCAATAAAAATAAACAAGAAAACCAGATTGTCCAGGCAATGACATATTAATAACAAAAGGTTAACTGAACTGTTAATGCACTGCAGATGCACATCTGATCTTAAACGATTATAGATGTTTTGGGCTATAGGTTTATAAAAATTTGACCAACTACCGTCTGGATATGCAATATAACACACATGCTCACGCATGTGCTCAGTGTAGTTCACACTACTTCCACTACATTGTTGATTCTGCAAGAAGAAACCGACCAGCCCTCATGCTATATCTCTGAAGTCACCCGAGATATCTGAGTAAACCAAGGAAACACACACACTCCACAGAAAAACTTCTGCAAACACCTCACTCTGCCACAAATCCAAAAGGCTTCGTCTCACTCCTATCTGTTGAGGTAGTTCTCTCCATCACATAGCAAAGAGGTATTCACCATTTGAATACTACTTCTACACGACCCTTGGTTTTCACAGACTCATCCTTGAATATTCTCACCTACCATCAATCTCACAGCTCTCACACCTAATGCTTTCTACTGTCTTTTTCCCCTATTTCCCAGCTCCACCTATTTGTATGTTATTTAGCATGGAGACCATGGAAGCTGCTCTTTTCTCCCTCCCCCTGCCCCTGTCACAATCCATCATTAACAACCAAAATAATCTCCACTCCTGCAAGAAAACATTTTAAAAAGAAAAAGAACAGTCCTTTTAATGTAATATTACAAGGGTTGCAACATGGAGAACATTTGGTTCTTTTAAAAATCCTGGTTCATTTGCTAGAGAAGAAACAATTGGCACATACGTGAGATATATTAAGCCAGGGATACATGTTCTGAAGAAAATGTTGGTTTCACTAACATTAGCAGCTGTAGCTGGGAGACACTCAGTGTTCCGCCTTTCCTTTTTAAAGCAGTTAAGTTCAAATTAGGAAGTCAAAACTTCACTAATTTACCAATTCAATTAATGGGATTACCCAGCTTTTCTGATTTACCATCTCACTTCTCTACCTTGAAAAATAACCCTGATATGTTACATTTATACGTTAATTACTATGGGTAGAGATCTCAGGTGATGCACAGCAATCTCAATTTTTTTTTAAAATAAAGCCACTCTGGAGATAGTATATTTCTCATTTCTTATTATCACTCAGAAATATATTGCAAAGGAAGTATTTGTACTGAAACTAAGCACTTTAGGAAAAAAGCAGGCTATTATCAGGAGGATTGGAATCACAAATCAAACCTGTCTCAGGATGGAGTGACGGCATGATTGCAGGATAGCTCTTAGAAGAAGGAATCATTACCACATGGTCTGAGGCATTGTGGCCCAAAATCTCACATACCATGCCATAGTGCTTAATATTAAAGGAAACAGAGATCGTTACAGTTCAAAGGTAGTCTTGGCCTAAGTCAAACCTGATTTTCTAAATCTTTCAGCTTTACATTAACATTACTGTTCCTATGTTTAAAAGACTTATCCTTCTTACGAATTAGGAAGAGTTCAAAGAAACAGAAAACAGAAATATAAACAAAAGATGTTTCATCAGAAAGATAAATAGCAACAGACTGCAGCATCAGAACCCCAGAAGGAAAACAGAAACAAAGAGGGTTTATTACTTTATCTTTAAGCAGATCTTTGTTGGTTTATGGCACTTAATGACAGTAATCAAACTTTTAAAAGGGATGCCATCTCCAGTACTCATTTCCTTTATTAAAAAGAAAGAAAGAAAATAAAACAAAACAAACCCCACCCCACAACCTAGATTTAATAGTTCTGTTTGTAATTAAGTCACTGTTCAGCAAGTTTGTTAATAGCATTAATAGTGTGCTTGTACATATATGCTAGTTATTCAGCTGGCCACAGTCACTTCCTCCATTTTAATTTTCTTAGGCTTCTCTACTGTGTGTTGAGTTCTGCTTTATTAAATTTTCAAGGTGATATTTTAATAAAGAGATTTGAATATAACAGAGACATTACAATTACAGCAGCTAATCTTTAGCTGGAGGCAAAAATGTGGCAGATGTGCCTCTGCCTAAGCATGCCAAAGTAACCTCATGTAAACAACTTGTTTTGTCCTGTTGGAAACCAGACTTCCTACAGGTCTGGCTGCCGTCCTCTTTCCCACCTTCCACTGTCATGTAAATCCAGGAGGATCAACCCAGATGAGTTTCAACACAGACAGTGAAAGAATGCGTTTGTCCAGGAGCACTACCACATTTCATTGGTTCTCCAACCTCATGCAGAGGTAGAAAGCACTAATTTTTTTGTCCAATGCTTTATTTTCCCAGGAATGCTTGAGGTTTGTTCTGAGGAAAAAAGACTCAAAACTCTTTCATAATACAGCAAACCTGCTTTCTGCTCTAACATTTCCACTCACACCCTACCTTGCTCACCTGTTTACACTGATCACAAATTTTATATTGCCCATTTAAAGGTGTTTAAAACACAAATTAAGGCACACCTTAAAGTTAACAAAGCAAATCCTGTTGAACCTGTGAATTCTCAGTATGGGATACCCATAGAGTACCCTCATTCATACATTTATTTCTGTCCCTCTCAGTAAAGTTTCATTTTTCTAACAAACTCGTAATGAAACAGTAGGCAGATCGCTTCTGTTTGTTCTCCCTGCATTTAAGGATCCCAGGAAGCTGGGTGAGTAGGAGAGAGTGTGTACTTAATTTTACCCTGGCAGCCTGTAATGATAATCCTATTCAATTTTATAATCCTCCTCCTGCAATGTCAAACTTTAGCCTGTATGTATCAAATGGACCATAAAGACTGCTAACAGTCTCTTTTCTTTACCCTTTTATGAAAAATTGTTGGTGATGTCTGTTTTCTAATGCTTACCATCAGCATAAAAGAAGCTGTAATTGTCTCAAATTTCTTTTGGAAAAGCATCTGGTGTGGAAGTTACTCAATACGGATGTGTAACTGCAAGGGTCACTGAGGTGGGGAGGAAGGGGCACTACATTTGGTTGACAAAAGGCTGGGTATTTAACCCATTTCAGCTTGCACGCTGGTACTGTATTATTCAGGATGTGTAATGGGGCAGTTGCATTCCAGCCTGATCGAAGCAAGAAGTCTATGTAAGTCTCAGAGCCTTACAGCAGGAGTTCACATCCTGTAATAGCACAGCTTCCCAGGGCAATGTATGAAACCAAAATGTATCAGTTGTTTTGACCACCTGCTCCCAGAGGCGGACAAAACCAGGGATACCCACAAAAGCAGTATTTTAGCTTGCATATCCACTGCACAGCAAACAGACTTATTACTCACACCACATGCAAACAGCCTATTCATCCTCAATCCATCAGATCCTATGCCAGGAAAGGAGTTGCAGCAGGTTAAGTACTGCACTGCCACTGAAAGCTGTGCAACCAAAAGGTTGAAGTTCAGTACAGCTCTCCAAAACTGTTTGAGGTGCCCAAAAGTTCAAGTATACTTGCCATATCAGGCACTACTCTCATTGCAGGAATCATGAAGAAGTGTAACTAAGAACTATATTCACTGGGATTTTTCCCACATAAAAATGTTGAAACTCTGTGGTAAAATCCCTGTCTAGGAAGAAAGACATCAAAACATAGATTCAGCCTTTTCTTAGGCTGAATCCTATTCCCAAAAGTGATTGTGTGCAGAATTATAGGAAAATAAAAATTTCTTAATTGATTTTATTGCTATTGCTCATTCCAATTTCATTCTGCTTATTCTGAGACAAGCTACAAAGTTAGAATGTCCTCAATGGAGAGGTACAGAATAAAAATTCCAGTTTTCTAGAAGCTCTAGTGTTCTGAATGTAAGGGACGTGAAATTAGAATATCCTAAGAAATCTAAAATATTTTTATTCCATCATGTGTCATTCAATTACTAGTAGTTAAAAAGACTAATGTGCAAAACATAGTTTGTGTCAGAAGTAAAAAAGTCCTGCATTTCCTGTAGAGCTGCTTCAGGTTTTATTCAAATCTTACTGCAGCGCTATACAACCCTTCCTTTAGCCAATGAAGGCACGTAGGTTTTTCACATCCTTATTTACTTCTGTTTTATTGTAAAAGTAGGACTTTGCAATCAGAAATATTCATTGAAATGCTGTTGTCCAATGATACTTGGCACATTCCAGCATGGCACAGAACAACTGTCATCCATTCTTTTGCTGATGCTGGCAGCATTGCTTTGGATAGTGCTATTTAGGTGAAGTACTTGTCTATAAACTATTGGTCAGGTTTTTTAATACCTGCTTGTTACTGGCAATGGGGCCTAATAAAGGCACCATACACTTCTGCAGAGAGAGCTCTTCCCTGGACTGGAGATACGCTAAGACTTGTTCCAACTCAAGTCACTGTGAAAATGCACATTACTTTTAATTGCAAATAGTATTTTACATAGATTCATCAGAACTATAAGTATGCTATTGCCTGATTCACTTTCTTAAGATCCAGTGAAAATCAGATGAATTTCAAAACTTCTCTCCAGTAAATTAACCCAAATGGCAATGTTGTCTTCTTAGGTAGAGCTCCAGAGATGTTCTGTTAGACATGCTAAGTAGCTGAGATGAACAGCACAGCAGCAAGAAGCTGCGTTGTTCTGTCCATCCTCTCTGTCTACACTTGCTCCTGTTTGCACTTCCTGAAAGTCTAAACATACCCCATTGCTTTAAAATTAAAAAAAACATTCAAATCCTTTCTCTGCCTAACAGAAATAGCTGTTCTCTATTTATTGAAGACTGCTTCAGTTAAAAGAAGAATAAACATTGGGGAAATCCATGCCTGTCAGTACACAGCCATGCAGTACTACCTACTTTTTGAAATTAAGTGAGTAGGGGATAAAGCAAACATTTGCCATGTTTACAGCACTCTGTGGGAAAAGCAGTGAGACTACTTCAACTTTCATTCTAGCAGTAGATAAAGAACCAGTAGTCTGATTTCTTAATTCTAAGTCCACAGTAAATTTCTCCTACAACATGCTATAAAAAATAATACCATATAGATATATATTAACCACAAATAAACCACAAATAAAACCGTTCAATAACCTTTGACCCTACTTTTTTCTTATTTCAAATACTATGGCAGAACACAACCAAACAGAAGAAACAACTGTTTAAATAATTAATGGTCCAGCTCTGCAATTCATCAGTTTCAGAAGAACAGTCTCACTGGCATCAGCAGGACTGTTTACATCCTGGTATTTGGTTAACCGTGAACAAGAAGTAGGCAGTCAGCGTACAGATGGGAGAATCCTTGGAAACCTCTCCTTATTCCCAGAGCTCCAGTGCAGAATCCCAAAATGTACCCAGAGTAAATCCCACTGAACTTCAAAGAGATGTAAGCACCCACAAGTGTTTAACCAAGGAGTTGGAGAGGACTGTTACCATTGATCATGTGAGCCCTGAGATTGCACCAAAGTCACCACGATGAAGTTTCTAGATAGTCCCTGTATATCTCCAACCTTTAGATTCATTAGAAAATAACCACTGAGTTATGTTTCCTTCATTTCTCAGGTAAGTGGCTGAACGAAGACAATACCTGCAGTCAGAATTTGGTTAGTAATTATCTAGGTTTTTATTTCTCATTTGTGTTTTTGCATGACTTTCATGGTATGTTAGGAGCCCCATTATTATCACCCCTCCATACTGGTTCTTGACAAGCAGCTTAAGAAAAAACACACTACTGAAGCTCTCAAGAACTGTGAAATAATCTGGGGAAGCTTTAATGTTGTGCTGTATGTTAGATGCTTTACACAAATGCAACCAGTGAAATATTAAAACAGCATCTAAATTTCAACTTCAGAGGAATAAGGTCCCTAACATGTGCAGCGACATTCTTCTGCTTTTTTGTGTATAGAAGTAGTTGATTTCTACACAGACTTTTTTTCAAGTTTCCTGAATATCACTGGCATGTCAGGTCTCTCTGCTTTGAGAAGCTGGAACCGACACCAGCATCCTCAATTCACACAATTTCAACTAACAATTTCACCTAAGGTCACTCTTTAATTTATTGAAGATGCATTACCTTTTGACAAAACTAGTCCTACAGCAACAGCCATACATCTGTACTGCCAGGTACGACCTTTCCCTGCATATGATGGCCAAGCCACTACACTCCTTCACCCTTCCTCCTACATGGCAAAACCACTGCTGTCCATCAGACTACACTTAATTTCCTTGGTGAGTAAAGACTCACTCAAAGGCTATTTCTGAAGAGCAGAATGGTGTAATCTAAGCTGCATATTAGCCCACATTGTTCCAAAGTGCGTGCAGCTTCCTAAACCTAACCCAAAGTCTGTAAAGACTTGAAATGAGTGTATATCTAAGACATTCATATTTTCTCTGTAATGTCTTTATATTTAAAATGAAAAAATAAATTCTAATTCCAGTAACTACAATAAAATATTTGTGGGTTCAAGTTCCAATGTTATTTTACATCTTCAAAAAAGAAAATGTAGTTTGAAATACTGCTTGGCCCTATTTGCAGGGCCAGGCCTAGATGAAACAGGGTGGAATATACAATGCATGTTAGGATGTTTTTTCAATACTCTTGGAAACTCAGCAACTTACATATGTAATAGAGCCCAAGCAATGACTGAATAAAGAATGACAAATAGTTTAGGATTTGTTATGACAACTTTGACATAATAGCACTGTGCAATTTTTTTTAACTATGCCTGACACAGCAACACTCTTAGGAAGAACAGCTGCTTAACTACTTCACCACAAACAAGACTATGCAGTTGAGGATCATGACAACACCAATCAACATCAACAACAGTTTCCAATTTTATTTGAGAAACATAAAATACTTTATGTTTCAACTGTAGTTTTCTGGATGGGGAATATGATCTGGACACATGCATGCTTAGATGGCCAAATGCTTTGGAGTAAGCTGGTACTCCTAGTAAAGTCTAACAGAATCAAATATTACTACTGGGGCTCTTAAGAAACTGGGATCTATCCAAAAAGTGAATTTCAATTTATATAACAAATCAGAGGTGCTACAGACATGCAATGATCTACATGGCTTTTGAGCAGACATAATAAGAAGGTGATAATTATTTCCACCAATTTCTTTACAAAGATTTTCTAACCTAATTTTACCCAAACACAATGTAGAAGGAAGTAAAACTCTCAAAATAAAATGGAGCACAGAAGTCAAATGCTCTTCATGAACACAAAACTTTTTTACCTGATTGCTTTCAAACTACCATCTCTTGACTTGCAGTATTTTTCTCCACAATTAATTCTACCACCATGCTTCGGAAAATATGACAAAATATCAATAATTAGTTGCCAGCCACTTAGACTTGTGTGAAACTTGGCGGTTTCACTTTGCAGGAGTGCAGGCAAATATTTTATTTGGTGTCAATCCACCATTTTCAGTTTGTGTTGATTTTTGAATAAGTTCAAACAGGCAAATGAATAAGCAGTCAAAATTTCCACATTTTACCTGGTTTCACTTCATGGCCATACAAATAAAAAGTCACATCTTCATGAATCAACAGTGGAACAAGTTAGATGTTCAAATTCAGAAAAAAATACAAGAAAATATCTATCATGTGGTTATGGTGATTTACACCCAAACCCCAGGATCACAGAAGACGTTAACCCTTTCTAGCACCATTACTCTTTGTGTTCTAAATTCTGTAAAGTGCTGCAGGTACGTGCATTTATGATGCTACATAAAGGCCCCAAATTAGAATAATAGTAGCAATAATTGGTTCTATTTTAGATCCTGCCAGCATTCTGTACCATCGCAGGTAAGCCTTCTTTCTTTCTACACCTTCCATCAACCCACAAGTACCTTAGGATTGCAGCTCTTTGGATCATCACTGCTGTTGTCAGTGTACCCAGTTCTGCTCTTTATCTGGCAAAAATCATTACTGATGCAACAGAAATAATAGCAAGTGAAACTTGTTTTAAATAAGAGAGGTATGCCACAGAAGTAGTAACAACTGAAAAGGTCTGACTGCATTAACATTTCTGCTGAGAACATACTTATTGCATTCTTCTTTGGAGGAGTTAAAAGGAAAGAAGTCCCAAATTCAAGTAACTACAAGTACCACATGTGGGAAGCTGTGAGGTAGAGAAAAAAGGCCAAAGAGATGAAAGAAAAGGAATAATAAAAAGGAGGAAGGAGACACTGGTAAAATACTGGTAGAAATAGGAAAGACAGAACGGTTTGAAAACTGAGATGCAGAAGAAAAGGAAGATAATACAAATGAGGGAGACAACTTTAGAGTACAGGATGAGAATGAAGAACAAATGGATTACAGATGGACTTGAGGAGAAATGACGAGACAGGGAAAAGAAAGGAGAGGGACCATGGAGGTATCTAATTACAGACATCCATGGACGGCAAGATAAAATTACAAATGGAGATGAGAAAAGTTTAAGAAAGGACAGTATAAGAAGATGGAAATCAAAAACCAGAAAGGTATGTATATGGAAATGGGATAAATAATATCACTATTGTACAGGCTAAAGGCAGAATTATGGATTTGAGAAATGTTATGAGAATATGAATAGGAAAATTGTTAAAAACAAGGGTAGGTACAGAAGTAGGACCCAAGGTGATATGAAAGAAAGAAGACCTTAAAAAAAGAACAGGAGTGAAAAGCAACAGATGAAGCAGACTTGGATGGAGACCTGGGTGCTCCCCCTGCATGCAAGGTCATCTTACCAATCCACCACAGGTACTGAAGGAGGCGAAGGAGCCCGGGTAGTGGAGGACAGCACCACTGTAGTAACAGGCTCTCTCAGGTTGCAACTGTGAGGCACTGGGTGGACTTTTGCCCTCACCCCCGAGCCGCTCTTCCACAGCAAAGCCAGGAGCCAGGAAGCGGCTGTCCCTCTTGAGCAGCAGGTAGAGTTCCCGAGCAAAAGCTGGGATCCTCAGCAGCACTTCATCTCCATCCTCTGCTGGAGGTGGTGGTGGGGGGGATGGTGGTGGTGGCAACTGAGAGGCAGCACCAGACCCCTGGGGCAGGGGAGACCAGTGGTAAAACTCCTGAGACTCATACTCATCCTCAGTGTCCTCTTCCTCTGCTGCCTCCCCTACAGCCTGCACCTGCCCGTCCACCGAGGAGGAGACTGAACGCACCTCTCGGGAACTGCCAGCCACTGGGCTAGGTGTGACTGGGGCGCTGAAAGTGCTGCTTTGGTTCCCACTACCGGGGTCGATGTTGCAACCCCCACCACCACCACTGCCACCTGTCGGCTCCTGCTGGCCCGGGCTCCACAGTGCAGGGAAGACGATCTCCCACTCCTCAGTCTCTTCTGAAGCATGGAGACCTGTGGGAAAGCCAGCAGATGCTTTAAATGAGTGGAGCACCAAGCAGCATCCAGTGCCTGCCAGAAACGTACCCTTTGCCCCACCACAAGATGGTCCTTCTGGCTCCTAGACCAGCAAGCACTCCACACAAAATACAGTGGCCTTCATTTGTCCCTTTCATCTTGTCCTTACGCACAGCAGGGGGGCCAGCTACTAGATGGGTCTGTGTCTGTTGATGCGTCTGGAACACACCAGGGTCCTGCTGAACACTGAGAGAAAGCCGGAGCCCAAGCTGGGCAGACGTTGTGTTTGTACCAGCAGCTGGGGATGTTCTTCCTTTTGATCGCCATCTCCACGCAAGGAAAGTTGCATAAATCATCATTTAGACAAAGTAACAACTTTTTCATATAGCTAAAAAAAAATTGCTGGGGAAAACCTGAACAAATTTGAAAATTTCAACCTTCTTCTCACCATGTTGTAAGAATCATTATGCCTTCAAAGTTCGGCCAAATACACACACACGCACACCATGGCTGCACATACAAGTGGGAGTTGCATGCAAATACTGTATCATGATCATTCTTATAATGAAACTTTATTAGAATCACTAATTAGTGATGTCTGCATATCACACACACTCTACAACCCAAACTCCAGCATGCCAGCATTATGTTTATAAACATCTGAGTACACACAACTTCCACTAGCATGAGACAGGAAACAGTTTTATTTACACATTCATCTCACACTCTAGGAACAGCACAGCCAGGAGAGATGACAGGGCTGCCTGTGGAAATCAGGTCTCGTACAGAGGAGCGCTGCGCAGTGCACCCTCACAGCCGAGGCGCGCATTATCTGATCTCCCATCGGTTACGGGGGGCGGGCGCGGTTAACAATGGCCAGGTACCGCCACCGGCAGCCGGAGGGGCGCGGAGGCCGCCCCGGGCTCGACCCGTCCCGCGAAAGGCGCGCACTTACCTACGCCGAGCCCGCTTGACAGCATGCACAGCTGGTAGAACACGCAGCAGACGCGGCTCAGTCGCATCCTCCCGCCCAGCGCCATCGGCTCCGCGCCCGCGGGACGCCGGCTGGCACGACACGCAGGGCCGCGCCGCGCGC
>VXAZ01009241.1:0-53070 GCA_013399875.1 Gymnorhina tibicen | reverse complement strand
CCGGTCCCCGGGGACGGCGCTTCGCACCCCGCCCGCCCCTCCCGTCCGTGAGGGGCGCGCACGGCGTGCGCCCCGGCGGCAGGAAGGGCTCCCCTCATGCCCGTCGCCAGCAAGGCGCTCAGCGGATTTGCCTAAATTCAGGGGGCAGCAGACATTGACCGCTTTTGCCTAGTTTTGTGTAATTTGATTCAAAACTCCTTTTGCCCCCACCACTCAGCTCTCCATGGAAACCCATCACTTTCCACCCCGGCCCTTGTCAGCAGAGGAATGAGTAAATGAGGAGTTGGGCAAAAAGCTTTAGCTACACATCTAGCATCAGCATGAAATGCAGAAGCAACAGGTAAATACGTCCCTCTAAAAGTCGGATTTTGCCGTAACTTCTGCTGCTTTACCTACTGTTAGTGGTGTCAAAGGTGATTGCTGTGCCTTAGGGGAAAGCAGAGCAATCCAGTGCGGTGAGGAAAGCCATCTGTGCCGTTAAGGGGAAGTTAAGAAGTTGCAAGAATTCCTTCTAGAAGTTAGTTGTGTAAAATGAAAAGCAAAACATACAAACAAACAAAGATCACGTGTTACAGCTCAAATAAAAAACACGTTTAGACTCCACAGAAGGCAAATACAGCTGGCTTATGGCTGCTTGAAATGTATGCTGCATGGGTAGGTATTCTCAGCTGCCTCCAAACAGTATTTTTGATTAGTTGTTTCATTTTATAGGGAAAAAAAGTTATCATACACTGGTCTTATTTTTTTCCTTTTCTTTTTTTTTGGCGTCTGAGCCAACTAACACTAAGCAAAATCAGAGGGACCCAGTGAAAACAAGATGAATTGATTAGGAAAAGGGGAGCGTTCAGGGCTGCAAACTGGTATTTGCCTGATAATTAGGTGACCTTAAAATGCATTTCAAGGGAAGCTTTGTTTTCCAAATAAATAACAACATATGTACTAATTTACAGTGTAATTAGTTAATAGGTCAAATACTGCAGCCTTTTCACAGCCAAAACTTTCCTTACAACTGATCAGGAAGTGCTGCAAAATGTGGTTTATAAGCTCCTGTGCAAATACTAGATACAAATTCTGGTGGTGTTTTTGTTATAACAAATCAGAATGTACAGGCAAGATGCAAAAATACACAGAGAGGATCTTTACTGTGCATACAGTTACATCACAAAATACGTAAATGGATAACAAGCAGGAATAAGGTAAAAAGATATGGCATGTGAATGTGCTTACTTTAAAACTGTGAATTGATGTAACTTTTCAATATGCTAAAGTATTTGGTCCCTTTGGACAAAATTCTGCTTCTCTTATTCACATGTATAATCTTACTAAAAAGACAGAAGCACTGTTTTTGACAGTAAGGTAAGGAGAATTTGGCCTTTTCAACACAAACTGCAAAGGGTAAAGGCATTTTAAGAAATGCCAATTGAGAAAGACTTTAATGTTTGACTTTATCACCAGCCAAAGAAAAAAGAACATTTCTAATAATTCTCCACATATGAATACAAGGCAAGCTAAAGTCAACATGGAGCTGCAACAAATTTCTTTAGTTCATTTTATGTTTTGTTTTTATCGTTTCAACAGTTAAAGTAAAAATATAGGGGGAAGTTCTCTATGTTTAAGTTTAGGGAAAGTGCACTATAAAATAGAGCCCCTACTGGTGTTCATTAGTTTTAACAAAGAGTCTGGTCATAGGTTAATGCTGGTAGATGATATTGTAGCCCACCACATGCTAACTGTCGTCACTGTGAGACAAGGGCAGGGAAGCCTACGTCTAAGAGAATAAAAATTAAAGGAACAAAACAATTCTTTCATACCGCAGTTAGTTTGCAGAGAGAATAATATTGTATCCACATGTACTCTACAAAAGACTATTCTCTTAATCACAAAGCCATCAAAACTCTGCAAAATAGTTTCTATTTTACAGAACATATGGCACAGGAGGTGTTATTAACTATGCATTTGTAAAATTGGAAGAAATAGTATCTTCAAACTTGATTAAAAAGCAAAATGAAAAGAAACATTCAGTTTGCTCCAGTAAAACTGCATTACCTATCTGAAAGGTCGAAGCCTTTTGGCATTTCAAGGGACTTGTGCAGAATCACAAATGTAAAGCATGTGGTAATTTGTAAAATAAAGCAATGATTCAGACCATCTTACTGGCATGAGAAAAAAAATAACAGAAAATGAGGTAAAGAATATGTCCTCATCAATCCTTCCTGACTGAGATAAATCAGTCTAATTTTGTTGAAATCAACAGAGATTTGGCAATTTCCATTTGCTTAGTCCTCCCTGATGTTAATTTTACAGAACTGTGCCACCAGTCTCTTAAGGACTGGCAGGGCAAGAGTTCTCCCAGAACCCACCACAGGCTGACTTTCTATTTCTTCAGTATACCAAGATCATTCATGATCACAGATAACAAACCATAGACATCTCAAGCTGTCTTTTGAAGACATCGATGATTCTTCAACTTCCGCACCCCTCACCCCATGGTTTTATTTAAATCTGTACTGCAGTTGCTGTCTTACCTTACATAAGCAAGGCCAGAATCCCTGCTTCCCCCAGAGCCTCATTTCATTCACTATCTTTTAAGAGTGATTTATTTCTGGGGATTAAGGTAAGTATAGACAGATCATTCTATTGAATTCAAAATATCAGTTTCTAGCAATATAAACACCACATCAGTCAGAGACTTTCCTTGGTTTGTTTTTTCTTGTTACTTAATCATTTAACTGTAAAAACTTATACAAGTTTATACATTCAAAAGGGTTTTAAGATTACCTCACCTTTGCATTATATACAAGATTTCCTCCTGTAATTGTTACCAAAAAACCGCAAACCTTTAATCCTTTTCACAAGGCTATAGTTATTAATTATTTTTTGCATATGCTTTATATATAAGTATTGATGATGCCATTAATTTCTTAAAAATCTTTACGTATATATGTTTCACATTTTTACAACTTAAGAAAATACTCTGGATGAATGGAAAAAGCTATTCTGTTTTGAATGGTGCTTACTACATTAAGGCCACATATCATATGTCCGTCGAGATTAGAAACAGAAACTCACATCTTCCAGTTTCTGGGGTGCTTTGCAAATGTTATCTCAATATAAATAAACTTTTTTAAAAGAAGATTGAATATCTTCTGATGTGCAAGATATATGTGAACCAGTGCTGCAAGTTTGCTCTGCCTAAGCATCAATCAAAGGAAGTTTTTTTACCCTTTTGGAAAATGTTGTATTCCCTATCTCTTTGACTGAACAGTGAATTTCCACTGTCTGTTAGCTCACAAACTCTGAACACTCAAGTCTGTAATTCTGTACTGTTGTTTACATGCTCAAAAGGTTTATTTAAAAGGTATGTATTTAAGACCACTTCAAACAACTTCTCTTTAGCAGCTCTTACTACAGAGAAAATCTTACAGTTACATCTCAACTCAGTAGTACAATCAGATAACCTGCTGGGTAAGATACGTGTCAAACTGTTGTGAGCTTAATACCTCTACTGGTTTAAAGTGCATCAACTTTAAAAGGGCACAGTTAAACCCATAGCATCTCAATGTCATTATGCCACACCACTACTTCATTTGATTCAATTGAATTTAGGTAATTTAGTGAAATTTACTCCCAAGTTAAAGTTGTTGCCTTGTGAGTTACTTCTCAAAGTCACATTGATCAAGGTATTTGTGGATAGTATTAGACAGCTAAAAATATACTTTCAACACACTATTTACCCTATTTATTTAGAATGCTTGTCCAAGTCATGGCTTAAATAGAACAGGCTTTCACAGCTCTTTTATTACATCATTTTAATTTAGTAATTCCTTTCTCAGAAAAAAAAAAGATGCTTGGCAATTATTTACATTTTGACAGAAAGATCAGCCTGTGCAATGGAAGGCAGTAAAGTACTCTACTCAAGCTGAAACCACTTTAAAGACAGCAAGGCACTGCTCTGAACCTAAGTTCCACACAACTTCCCAAGGTAAAGTTTTCCCTCAAAGTGGAGCTTCCTCAGATTTCAAAACAGAATCATCTAACAAGCGAATATGTTACCTGATCAGTTATGGGGAACAGGCTATTCCAGAATGATCAACAAATAATTCCCATTTTTGGGACACCTTAAAAGAACAAGTCTTCAAATTTGAAACCTGCAAGTTATCTCTTGGAGAAAAAAAAATTGTTTATTTCCAAGAATCACAGAATCATTTAGGTTGAAAAAGACCTCTGAGATCATCAAGTTGAACCTTTGCCTTTGGAAAGTGTAAAAAAGATGCTATAGCAGAGGCTTCTTATGGAGAATAATTCACATTGTTGATTAACATTGCATGGTTCTTCTTGAAATTTAAATTTGCATTTTAAAATAATACAATAATCCTCTTTTAGAACGCATCCTCAAAATAAAAATAGTTTAGAACTGTAGTATAATTTATAAATGTATATGAGCACATGAAAACATTAACTACTGAAAAAAAGTAATAATGGAAAATACCCTTAAAATAGGCTTAATGGACATGAGTTTTCAGAGTGGAAGGAAGTCTTTCCCCAAAAGAAAGATAATGAAACTTAAGTTCTCCACTAAACTGTAAGAACAGGTTAGAAGAGCAAAGAAATTCTGCGTAACCAAAAATGGTGGAAATGCGTCCTGTAGGAAAATTATCTCATTTGTAGCATTTGTATTTAAAAAAAAACGTAAAACCTCTTCTAATTTACTTCAGAAACAAAATCAGGGAATTTGACAAGGTGATGTCATGTTCTCTCTACCCACACATCCCCTCACATTTAAAGGAGGTGGGAACAGCAGGCAGAAATAAAAACCTTGTAAGAAAAGAAAATTTTTGGTAGGAATTGCAAACGTCTGGGGCCGAGCACAAAATGGAGCATTTATGATAAAACCAGAATTTTTGGCAACTGCATTCGTTTATTAGTAAATGTTAGGTAGATGTCTGCTAGTTTAAATTAGTAAGTTTAAAATATTCTGTAAGTCTGTTATCCCAGCCCTACTAGTCAGCCAGTCTGTTTCAGAATTTATTCTGATTTTATGCAGAAAAATGGACCAATCATGTCAAGAATTATACAGTAAGTTAAAAATACTTTCCATTGCTTACATACACAGTTTAGATGCTAAGTGGTATTACCATCATAATCTATTTACAGCATTTTCTCTTCTGAAAAAAAAAATCAACCCCCCTATTTTTTCAGTCAAGGAATCAGTATAACTCAGAAGCCTATAAACTTCAAAAAAGAATAAAGAATGTACGACTGGGAATGATAATATGAAAGGCAATGCAGGAAAATATGGTCTGACATGAAATATGGCTCCAAGAGATGTTTAAATAACTGAGTAAGTTCTAGAGTTTCGGACAGTTAAACTGCAGTATAATCTTCAGTTTATCAGTATAGATGCATTATCATTTTTATTATGGAACAACATTTCTATTATACTACTAACTCACACTGAGAAAAAGAAGACAACAGGGAGGAGAATGGATCCAGGACCAGAAGAAGCCAGAGGTGAACGAAAACTGATCGAGGAAACAAAGTCAAGTAAAACAATAGAGGATACAGAGAAGATCATGAGATTCCACTTCAAAAACTGTAAGTAAATTGAAGGGAGCAGTCCATGCAGCAAGGTAATTTCCTTGCTGTTTTGTAAGGTGAGGCATACAGATAGCCTTGCTTTCTGAAACACG
This sequence comes from Gymnorhina tibicen, assembly GCA_013399875.1. Lineage (NCBI taxonomy): Eukaryota > Metazoa > Chordata > Aves > Passeriformes > Artamidae > Gymnorhina > Gymnorhina tibicen. Next base: position 47,380 of record VXAZ01009241.1, on the reverse strand, counting down.
TTTCTTTCTGTGTAGATTTAAAGAAAGCATTCAACAACAGAGCTAAACAATCTCTGATTTCTAGATATCAGCCTTCAGCTTCTTACTTATCTGCAAGCAGTGAAGATCTCACGAAACCCTAGAAATGAAGTTAACTAGTCTCCCAGTCATTATTCATTTAGATGACAGTGTGAATGTCCTATTTGCACTTTCCCTTGCCACAGAAGAGAAAGACCTCATTATAGCTACCAGATAAAAAGCAAACATTGTAGAAATGATTTATTTTCTCCTATCTAAAGGATTTATTCATAAGAAGTGCTGTGTGGTAGCTTGCAGAACAGGCTGCCTTGCTCTTTTAGCCTCTGTGACTGGGAAACCCATTAAGACCACATGAGTTGTCAAAGCATACGGTATGTTACATACCGTATGAGTACTGTCCACAGGCACTTGCTTTGAAGGCAGGCCAATGGCAAACAGTGGCACCCAGGAGACCAGCTAAAATATAGAGAAATCAAGGTGACAGCACATAAAACACAAGTTGTGCAAGACCTCTGTTAAACAGGCAAAAAGCCAAAAACACATGGCTAAAGGGTTTCCAAGCTACTCTCTAGAAGTCTTTTGCTTGAATAGAGGTGGAAAAAAAAATACTGGCATCGTTCTAAGTTTTCTAAGATGTTCTAAGTTTTGCTTCATAATTCTTAATCTCTGCTTCACTCTCTCTCCAATTATGCTGAGACAGATAAGAACAACAGTGCAAAAGTTGGTGTATTTAAGCAAGATCAGGCAGTAGAAATAAACAAATTGACAAGCCACACAATGGTGATTGTGTTCCTGGCCAAAACCAGGAAGTGTCAGTCAACAGAGAGCTCAAAGATCTCCATTGTGGAAGAGACATCAGTTTCTGTTTCCAGAGCTCCCTGAAGATTAAATGTGCTATATATCATTACTATCTAAAAAGTTCAATTATCAAGTAAAATGCTATGTGTTGTCAGAAAACTTTGGGATTACATACAAATATTTTTTCTGAACCAGTTTATGTAAATCTGATATGCATGATTGCTCTTGCATTTTCTGCCAGTGTAAAAGCTTGTAGATCAAGGAATTTACCTCCATGCCTAGATAGTCATGGAAGCCTGATTCATGTCCAATATGAAGGAAACAGGGTTCCATGTATTCAAAGTAAATACTACTGTATGACACCTGAGACTGATACTATGTCACTAAAAAAACCAGAAGGAATGGTTATCCTGCCAAAAAAGACTAGCAGTTGTTCAGATAATAAGAAATACATGAGGTAATTTTCATATGAGTAGAAATACTTCTGACACAACATCAAAGTAATAGCTTGTTACTAATCCACTTATGTTGTACCGAACCCTACTTTTAAAGGTCCTACTATCATAGCTTTTCTACAGGTTGAATCTACTTGCATGATTGAAAGGTAAAAAAGCATATTTTAATCTTCCTTTTTGGTGAAAAAAAAGCACATACACAAAAACTAGTGATCTGTTGAAAGCTACGCAAGTTGAGTCTAAAATTACATCCATGATTCTACGATCTCTCACTTCCAAACTGGTGTCCTGTATGGCAGACCCAGTTATTTTACTGTTTGTGCTAGGTAAGATAATATCAACCCAAGATACTATAAATCCAGTCATTCCATAACCAAGTAAGATCATCTGCACTTTTCCCTCTCATCTCTTACCTTAATTTTGATGTGAAGGAAAGGAGAGGAGCAGGCTCTAGAAGCATATTATTAGGGATGGCTGATTTAACAAGATCAGTGTCAGTGTGAGAGTTTTTCAGAGATAATGAAACTGGCTTAATCTTTTGCACAAACTTTTTGTACAGATCTTTCATAAACACGCTCAAAGATGGGCTCAAAGGGAAAACAGCATATTTTAAACAAAACTTATCTGGCTTGTGCTGCTTAAAAGAAAAAAAGCATATACTTTAACACATAGCAGTTACCCACAAAAGGTAAATACTTGCAGAATACAGATCAGAGAATGCTGGTGGGTTGTTTTTTGCTTCAGGAAACCTGTGTTTGGTATTTGCACATTGGTGCCAAAGCAGCACCTCCAGTTTCATTCTAAATGTAGCAGGATTTCTTTGTACTTTACTTATCCCCTCATTCATCAGTCTGCACATATTAGAAGAAAGTCATCCTTTGATCTTTGGAAATAAAGACATCTCTTCTGGAAAAGTATTTCAAATGCAAAAAGGAGCCAAAGAAATAATTTTTCCAAAGCAATGAAGAAACCTGGATGTGGATGGAGAGATGGAGGCTTTAAAATACAATCAGTGAGGTGCCAAATTCAAAAAGTGGGGTCCCTTGCCTGGTTAAAAACTACCTTCTTTGTAACCAGGTATTCTAGCACAAAAAGCCTCTTACTAATTCAGGCTGGGGGGCTCTAAAGGCAAGCACACAGGTAGGACTCTTCCTGTTTAATCAAAATCCTAAATTCAGCTTCAAACCATTGGTTGCTCAGAGGCAAACTGAGTATTCTGTTTAGTTCTGACTAGGAAGATAAATATAGTTGTTTATACTGCAATTACCCCATGATAGCTATTGCTTGTATTTCACAATCTATCTAAAAGTATAATTGTTATTGCCTATTTTCCACTTGATATTTATAAAAAGATCAGTCTTGATTCCTTCTTGATTTGAAGTCATGAAGATTAGAGTGCCTTAAGAAACACATGTAGTTTCACAAGCTAGGAGGACCATATAGTTTTTATTCTCTTTGAGTATGACTTCTAGAGAAAAAGAGGTGAAGGCACAACAAAAGCAAACAAGAATATAGTTGACTGAAAGAAATTATGTGGAAATTGGCCGAATAACAAGCTCTCCCTCTAACTGTCCCTCCTGACCTATGAAATGGCTATCTCAGTAGTGGAAATGCCCCAAATGAGCAAGTTGTTCCAACTCTTCTCCATTTTGACCAATGAAAAAGCTAGTGAGAATGACCACCACTTCATTATGAAAAAGGAAGTACTTAGAGGGCAAAATCTTCCCCTACTTTTAGGTACTGCAGAACATATTGCACTAAACTGTTCAGTCCTTAGTAAACAGAGGGTCAGCTGCACTTGTTGAACAAGCAAAGCACAAATGTGCAGTTCAGATATGGCTGGCAGTGGAGTGTCATCTTGCCCATCTTAACGCATCATGATTTTTCCCAACTTACTTTTCTTCTCTTTTTAAATACTTTCCACTATACAAAACCAAGTGGCTCTTCTGTTAAGAAGTGTGATTCACAAATACAAGCAAAACTGATGAATGAACAAAGACACATCAAGGAAAAAAAAAGAAGCAAAAAGAAGGGGAAAAAAAAGAAAAAGTGAGACAACATCCTTTTCCCTTTAATGGCTATGAATACTGCAAGGTTTCTGTGGTGACTCTCTAGCATACCAGATTTCAGCTTGAGGGCTGCTGAAGTTTTTCTCCTGCTTTAGTAACCCACAGAGCTTTGCAAAAGACATACTATTTTAAGGCATTTAGGACATTTTGTCAAAATTCTATATGTTCTGTTCTAAAGAAAAGTTTCTCTTTAAAGAAATTAATCTCACTTCCAACTTTCAAATGATTGATTTAAAATTCCTAACATCAATCAGTAGGTTTTATTGTTTATATCCCTACTATCCATCAGTAGTTTGTCTAATTTTAGAATAATAATTGCTGTCATTCTTTCTAGACAAATATATATGCCCATCATAGAAAATCAGCAGTCAATAATAATGTTCTAGGTGTCTTGGGGCTTGATCTTGAAAAAGATTATCTCCTTTTGTTTTGCTGAGTATTCAAATACAAATGGTGTGTTTTAATACCTCAGTGGAGACAGTCCTATATTAAGTTGAGATACCTTCCCAATTTACCAAATACAAAATTCTTAAGAAGCATTTCCGATTTTATATACACTGAAAAAGAACGATCTGTCTTTTTTTGTGGTAACATAGCTGTCTCTTTTAAGCACACTTGACATGTTCACAGGAGGGTAGAGGTGACTGCATATTTCAAAGTTCTTTTCAGGTATCTTTTCAACATAAGAGTGTTTTTCCTCATCTGCTATGTCTGGGATGAAAATAATGTTCCTGCATTGTATAAATCTCTTTCAGAATATGTTTGATCTCTAGAATATCTACTTAACTTCTGAAAAAGCATCTATGTGAAGCAAAGTATTTTAAGAAAACAGGGAGAAAAGCAGTCGTAGAACCACTTAAGAAGACAAGCTGGATAAAATGACTGAGAATAACTAACTCTGCTAGAGGGAGCTCTGCAGCTACGTATTTACTCAAGTGAACTTTAAAAGAATTTGCAGTCTACCTACTGTTGTAGTCAAAGTTAGTCGAAACTTGGAGCTAGCAGCTTAAACAGCAGTAATAGCTAGAGCAGACAGAGCCTATTCGTCATGGCATATCATCCAGAGCAACCAGATTTCAACATGCCAAACAGCTAACCACAGGATCAGCCAAAGCCAAGACGATGTGATATTGTATAAGAAGATGACCACTTAACAACCTCTTAGTTTAAAAAAAACAGTAAACAAATCAAACCAAGTAGAAAACCAAGAAGATCCTGGGTCCTAATATTACTATGGGTCCAACCTATCCCTTGAGGGATGGGGAACTTAGATGCTACGAGCATAATTGCCCAGCAATTTATTTGTTTGGAGTCCATCATCAGAAGCACCCAGCCTGAGCTTCAACACTATTGATAAAAGCAACTTCCAGCTTTTTGATTCAGTGGAAACCTGGTGTTGAACCCTGTTATGGTGGCTGGCATGTGTAAGCCCCATAACACTACACAGAATTATGATATGTTAACTTGAACTTGAAATAGTTGCATATGTTGCATGTTGTCCTAAGCACAACATCTAGGTTACTAATGATCTGGGAAGCATTAGTTTCTGCTTTGAACATTATTTTTTCAATCAAACTAGAGTCTGCTTTTAACAGTTGTATCTTAAAATGGTAGTTCTGCTATGGATTCAAGAACACAGATAATGTTTTATAAAAATATACAAACTTCCTTTTGTATTTTCAAGCCTAAATGTGAACAGAGAACACGCTTTTGTACAAGAAGCGCAGTGTAAAGCCTGATAACTGTGTTAGGCAAAACATCCATTGCTTTTAGGGTAGAACCAGACAAAGCATATGAGTTCTGATGAAGTTACAATTTTTACTCATGTGCTTTAAGCTGGTCAAGAATTCAACTCCTTTTCTCGTTTAGGTCCATAAATTAGAGTCAAATTGTCTTGGTGCATTTCTTCTATTCATTCCTTCGAAAGTCTACTTCTTATCCACTGTTCAATTTGCTGCCTCCATACAGCTGTACTGCCGCGACCTCTCAGCGTCTGCTTTGCATTAGCAGGCCCTGGCTTTGCTAGCAGTCAAGGCAGCAAAAACATTCTCTTGTGTGAAGCAGCCTCACTGCAAAACCTGTGTGAGGCAAGAAAATATTCTGATATTTTACCATGATAAATGTTCTAGACACTAAACTGTGCTGCTAGCAGAACTAGTTAAGGCTTATTTCAGAGGACTGAACACTGCACTGCTATGCACAGAGGTGGCCTCTAAATGAAATAAAGTACAAACTAAAAAAGTGTCTTAAGACATCTTTTTTTCTCACAAACAGAGAGAAAAAATAAATTTCCTTATTAGTGCTTTTGCTTTTAGTTTATCTCATTACTGACTACTGTCTGAATCTCCCTCCCATATACAGATTACTGAGCAGAAGATAGAGCTAAGTGTTAAAAATCAGAGGAAAAACCCTGACTATTACAATATATTAGTGACAGACTTCAGCTTCCTATGCCATACTTACAAGTAAACTTTACTGCAAAAATTCATTGAATACAACGTATGAAATGGTTCCAGGATGAGCTTCTTCCCATGAATAAGAGAGCATATAAGCAGTTATGAGGTAAATAAAAGGACAACATGATTGAATTTTTCCCCCACTTAAAAATGGGAAAATACGGACGTTCTAATTTAGAAATTATTTAAATAGAGTATTTTTGCAAATAATTTGTTGTTAAAAATATCACAGAAAAAGATCAAAATAACCAGCTGAAACAATGGCCTCTTGAGTCTAAGCATCTTAACAGATGGTTTCTATTAAACTTCTATTGCTTCTTCAAGAAGAACTGCTTTAATGTCTACTACAGTTTTATTATTATTATTATTTTGAGAACATACCTACAGAATTTTAGGCTATAATATAAGGGCAAAACTATGCCAAAAATCTGACAGAAGCATTTCTTAGAGCCTTAACGTCTATACTTTTTTCTGCTGCTGATTTAGGTCACGTTTTCATGTACTTTCTACTGCTGTTGGACTTGATGAACAATTGTGTTCAACAGGAGGCTCTTTCACCACGGTTCAGTTTCTTTTCAGTGTTTTCTCATGCTTTCTTCAACAGCACATTTGAAGCAAAAGTGCTTTAAAATATTTTGTTTCCTTGGATTTTAAAAAGCACAAGTATTTAAGATGTACAAGAAGGCATCCAGCAACCCTTATGGAAACTTGTTGATGTAGAGTTTGGTCCTGATCCCAGACAAGAAAGCTCTCATGACTTTAAATCCTTTGTAAGCATAAGAAATAACTATGTAATGTACTTATCTTGTATTATTTCATAGGAAATGTGTTCCAAAATGACTAGGTGATGTAAGTCAGTATTGGTACATTGTATTCCAGGAAAATACACCATTTCTTTTTCTAGAATAAATACTATACAAAAGCAAAGATACATAGAAATATGGTAGATTTTAGTATATTCAAAAGACCAGTGGAAGCAAAGCAGTGAGGAGAAGAAATGTAGCACACAGAGCACTCTTTGATTTCCCCTATTTTGCTGCTACAGTCAAATTAAGAACCCATAACTAGGGTTTCCTGGTACCTCTGAGTGATTCTAGGTATTAGCTGGCATTAACTGTATGTAAACTTCCATAATTTGTACTTGAGAGTGTTCTCTGCCTCTACATGATTTCCCATAGTTTTCAGATTCAGCATTAGGAAACATAATGGTGATTCTCCTCAGCAGATTCTGTAGTCATAAGCTAGAGTGATGGGCCTTTTATTAACCTGCGACATCTTGAAGTCCTGATTCTTCCAAATGGCTTTCAGTTTCAACTGCTCATAGAAATGATAGGTAGTCTCTTTTTAGTAAATCTCTGTGTTTAATAGCCAACAAATAAACAGAATTAATTTCTAAAAAGATGAGACTGTGAATAAAGTTTTTAAATAAACAGAGTGTAGTAGTTCCACAGAGAGCACAAAATTTAGTACCAAAAATAACATTCACCTGTTACTCTAATGATCTCACCTTATCTAGTCAAACTGCAGGCAAGTATAATGATCTCACCAAACGTCCGCCTGCAAAAATATCATAGTTACTAGTAGCATTACCTTTTTTGGGAATAGTTAATGACAATCATGTGAAAGGAACTCAAAATGAATTTCATTGGCATCTATTATTCTGGTTTTCCCAACCTCAGGATTATGCAATCAAGAATAGAAAAGAATTATGCCAACAGAGTGCAGGCATATTTTCATGAGCCACAGTCTGGAGGGAAGTGAAATGTTTGCTGGAGGGGTCACGTTCTCAAGCTCTCTAGGGGTAGTTATAAAACTTATCATCATCACCATCCTTTTGTTTTCTTACACATTTACATTTTCCTCTGTGTCCTTCTAACTTTCTGTCTCTGTTCCCTTCATGCTACAAGGAAGTGGGACTGGTCTCAGCAGTGGTTTAGGCTACTGAGCAGTTTTTCCTTTACACTTCTCCATAAAAATTACTCAGAACAACCCTCCTGCTCTCCATTGCAGCAGCCATTGCGAAAGGGATTAAAGTAAGTATTTAAGACAGAATTCGATACTGCTGTCCTTTAATCTCTTTGGTTCATGGGTAAACATACAGCCTCCAAAACACGTGGATACATCGTTGGCGTCTATTCAATAGCAAAAGGAAATTGTGTATTTTCAGTGTGAAAATCTAGGAACAGATACAAACTTACAGACGGATGTGAAAGTAAAAGTGCTGGAGCAGGTGACAGAAACAATTTACTGTTTTTATGGTAGATACATGTCTGAATTAATTGAATAGGAACATGGCATTGAATGATAACAGAGTAAGCTCACAGTAACTCTCTCTTACTCTCCAAAATATGGACAAGTAGAACAATCTGGAGGAAAGAAAAAATACCAAACAAAACAATAAATCTTTGTGCTATGGATAGGGTACTTACAAGAAAGAGCTAAAAGCCCCACAGTATGACATCAAAACTACTAATTAGAGTCACTCAGCTCCACATGGGGATTTCTTAAAAATACCAGAGAGAGAATGCATAACATTAAGAATAAAAACAAAATAGCCAAAGCGTATCTTAAAAAACTGTGGAAAATAAATGCTATCAGAAAAAACAATAGAATATTTGTTCTTTCAGGGACAATGCAAGACTGAACTTATGGAAGTTGTCAAGTCTAACGGAATTTTTAAAGATTATTTTAAGAAAAATTGACCAAAATAAAACCACAGAAAAAACATGAAAGCAAACACAAAATCCAAACTAATTGAAGAGGCTGGAAGCCATAGAACTAATATAGAAAATTAGATTCTTAGTAATAGCTAGAAATAAAATAGCAAGTAGAATTAAAACTGTTGCTATCTCTCTAGCATTAAAGATTACTTCTATTTAGCCATGCAGATCGTAGACTTTTTCATTAGCTTCAATATCTGTGGGATCAAGCATTGATTTTCACTGTTGAAAAGCCCAGGCAATTTATGAGACAAAAACTGGGAAAGTGGCACTGAAGGAAAGAGGGGAAAAAAGTTTGATTAAACAAACAAAAAAACTCTGAGACAGAGACTCTGAACGAGATTGGTTTAGAGCCCACATTGTGGTTCCAAACTTTTATGTACTTGGACATCTAGGAAGACTACTAGTTGTGGAGGCTGGTGGGCCTACTGAACAAGGGACCAAGAGAGTCCACTGGTGGGACAGTCCCTAAGACTAGAGATCCTCCCCAGGTCAGGGAGACAGAAAGGACTTCCCCCCAGGATGCTTTGTCTTGTTATGTTGATGTGCCCCAGTTCTGCTTCCCCGGTTGGCCCGTTGGCCTCCCTGCCCCTTTATGCCTCATGTGTCCCTGCCCTAGAAAGTTCTCCCTTCCCTGTTCCCCACTGGCCCTTGCTTCATCGCCGCTCCCTCAGTGCTTCCCTGTCGGTTTCCATACCCTGGCCCTGCCTGTGTGCTGCCCCCGTGCCCTCAGATCACTGATCCCTGATGCTCTCTCTACCTCCACCGACCCCGTATATAAACTTGGACCCTCCCATGTTCTTGGTCTTCGTCCCTGGACCCCTTCATGGGCGTGGCTGGAATAAACCCCTCTTGTGGAACTCTTGTGGATCTGTGAAGATCCTTCCTGCCCCTTTGCCGTTTGCCCTTTCATTAAGCTATCGGGTGTGCACAAGTGTGTGTGAGTGTGTTGGCCCTGTTGAGTGGCTTCATAGTGGAGGCACTTCTGGAAGGTTGTGGCACCCACCATCCGCCTGCTGCAACACTAGTGTTGTCTGAGCTATTTGTTTATTTATTTATATACCTTTTTTGTATACACTGGGTCAACTGGAGTCAAACCTGGTCTAGTCCCTTTTCATGACAGGGGGTTGAGACTCGATGATTATAACATCCATTCCAATCCATACCATTCTGTGGTTCTATGACTGTGATTCTATGACATTATGATTTTATGAAACACACTTTCTATGTTATCTCAATGACCAACTAATTGAATTTCTGTCCTAAAAAACCTTCTTTATCCCTTTACATGCAGGTATCATTCTTTTCATTCACTGCTATCACCTGGGAGCTAATATTGCATCATATTTCTCCACAATTTTCTGAAATTAAAGTCTTAGTTTTACAACAGCAAGTGACTAGAATGGCTTATAATATGCACTCAGATCAGCCATTGTCATATATCAATGTATAGCTGAATTCTGGCACTTGCTGGTATCTTTTCAAAACTGATTCATGTAGGAGAAACTTGGATTTGAAGTTATTTTATCTTGGAGACTTATTATTTTGATTTTCCATGTAGAAGTTGTTTTTCTTCATACAGTGGTTTTGCTTTCTGTTTGGTGACAATAAAAGCTCATGTTTTTCAACTTCGGGTGACATGAAGGTGTGTTTAGAAAGATTCAGTTTTCATTTAATCCACAATACAGAATCCGTAGTAAGCATAGTGTGTTTGTTCATAGTCTGAGAAGAGGCATACCAAGAAATTTGGTTTCTTCTCAGTAAAAACTGAAGTTTCCAGCTCTGAGGTGCCAGGAACAATCTAGAGGTATGGCTTAATTGCACAGAAAGATATTTGCCTGAATTGCCTTTTTTTCCTTTCAATCATAACAACTTTTTGAATTTATGCCATGAAAGTTAGAGTGAATTCAATGTCCAGTTTTGTTCTGGACATATATTTGAAGCTTGTGTTAGATCATGTTCAACAAAAACAAGGAGACCAGGAACAATTTAAAATCCATTGAGAGCATGAATATTTTCCCCTGGGCACACCCCCAAATACAATAATTTCAGTAGGTCTTAGTAAGTGATTGTGAAAGGCATCTGGACCAGACAGACACACAAAGGAAAACAGGATCTAACTATTCACTCCAGAGGAAGAAATAGGATCTTTACCTTTGAGTGTGTAGGGAAATTTGTCTACCTGGACATTATAAGGAGTGAATATGAGAACAGGAAGAAAAACAAAGAAACAGTTACTGAAGTAAAAAAAAGAAAGAAATTGTTGAATGACTGAGGCAAGCAGACCTAATACTACAAGTGTCAAATATATGAAAGTTGAGTAAAACACACTGGAACAACAAAATTTGCTCCAAAACCAGATATGTACAATTGGGACACATGCTTAGGGACAAACCTGCTCATGCAGCAGTAAGATTGCATGCAGTTTGTCCTGTATATTTCCTAGGGAAAGGACTGGAAAGTCCTTCAGTATTATACCTGAAAATTTTGTCAAAAGATTAGACCCTTTGTTTTCATTATAGCATAAGAAAAACAGGATATCGATCATTTGTAACCCAAACACAAGGCATGTCAGGGATCAGAGGGCAGGAACTATATCAGTCGTCTTCATTAGTTCTGCCAGGATTATCCTAGTAATTATTACAGTTTAGCACAATTGAATTGGAGATCCTATTGTGAAAAAGATACATTTCTTAAGGATTTCACATATACTGATAAGCATTGTCACAAAAGAGTACAATAGCCCCATGCAGGATCTTTAACTGTGGGGAACCTTTCGTTAAAAAGGACTTTGGTTCCCATTTCTCATGAATAAACAGTCAATTCTAACTGGAATGCTGAGGGTATTCTCACCTACCATGGTAGCCGTCTTCAGAGAGTAGCTGTCTTTGAATCACATGGGAACCAATGGAATTAAGGAGATATAAGTTCAAAACCAAAATAACAAAATCAAAATAGAAACAGAATCTTTGTATTACATATGGAAATTAAATGAAAGCTGAACATTGCAGATGTTTCTTTCTGAGAAACTTTTCCTAAAAACCCATGTAATCCTCTCAGTTGAAAGCTCTGGGTCAGAATCCCCAGTTAAAACTCCCTAACAGAAGGTAGGACAATGCCATTAGCTCTTCTAAAGAGTTTTTCAAGGCTACTTCTGCTTATTTTTATTCCCCAAAAACTTGTTTGCAGACATGCTCTTACCAAAAGAGACAAGCTGACTACTGTTGTCGTACCTAGTAAATTACAATGCCAAGCTGCATAATAGATACAGACACTACTATTTTATTGCCATTGCAATTTGTCTTCAAAACAGGAGTACAAGACATAGGAGATTGTTGTTAGTCTATAAATAATTTAAATAAATTAATCCAAGTTAGATTTATCTTTGCATGTTAGACTATGGTTATAATCCCTTTTTTTCAATTAGCATCAATGGCTAGAATTTGTATTCTATTCCCATTTATTGCAAGATAGCAAGCAAGCATTGGCATAGGCACAGTATTTTGCCACAAAACAAAACATGAGAAAAAAACTTTCTATATTTTTTTGTTCTGAGTATGTGTTGTCACAGGAGGAATGTTTGATAGCAAGTTAGTAAACAAAATATTTTGTCAGTGCAAGAAGAAATGAGAACAAATGAAGTGGTGTCTTGCTTTTCTCCCAATATCCTCATCGATCAAAAGCAACTTGTGTGTTTAGCTTATTTATCAGTTTGAAACTCCCCTAGTGGTTTTAGAGTCTCACCAAGAGATACTGTTGACCAAAACTCAAGCCAAAAAAACATTTGTCCTTTCTGAAGCCAGATTTTAGTTTGCAAGCCAAAAGTCAATTCTGAGTTTTAGTGTGTTTATCCAAGTATAACAAAAAGCCCTCATCATGAAACACTCAACCAGCCCCAAGAGTAGACAATTACTTGGAACTAGTCACTGACTGAGATGTTACATATGTCATGGAAAAGAAAACTAATATAATATTTCTTGAGCAGTCATGGCAGTAGACAGCCTTTACCAGCATCTTTGTCACTGACACTCTAGTTATCTCCTGTGATACTTCAGGACATTGCTATGCTAAGTCTTGAAAAGCATTATTGGGTAATATTGAACCTACAACTGTGAGAACAATAGTTTCCAGTCTCTTAATAGGCAGCAAAGCAATTTTTTTTCTGAGCTATTTATAGTCAGTCTGGATCAGCAAGTGGTCCAGACAATAATGAGGAAATCCTTAATCATTATGTATGTTGGTGATTTCTAATTGGAGTTTATATATAATATGGATTCTGTATATTGCATTGTTGTTATCTCCAGTCCTGTATGAAAAGAAAAGCTCCAGAGAAAGGCATGGTAAAAAGCAGGGTCCATAACAAACTTAATTATTTCTTTCATTGCTACTTACAGGAAGTATGATTTTTTGAAGCTGTTCAGAGGATTTGGTGTTCATATAGGTACTAAAATATCCCAGGGCAATAAGTTTATTCACCTTTGATCTGTTCAAGTAAAAGTATTTTACTCAGCTAAATGAAATTATTTAAGTATTTAATTTAAAATAAAATTTTGCTATTTAGTTAAGTAGGAAATGGAACAGTTCTAAAAGAAATATGTCCAGTAACCTGCTGGAGTGAGGGAAGTCCGTCTGTCATTTCCTTTCACTGGCATTCCACCCATGGCATATACCATGCACGGAGGTAAATTGCACCATAAATCAACAGCAGAATGCTAAAAACGTCCTCAGAAAGGCTGAGGATATCTCATGGCTGAAAATTTAGGTAAGGTGTGTAATTCAGTAGTGAGGTTTGTGCACTTACAATGTACCACTAGTTAACAAGTGGTGTCTGTGTCTAATATTAAAGTGAATGTTAACAGTCATAACTGTACCTGAAAATGCAATGTTATTTTAACCCACAACTTCCAGCTAATCCAAAACCCCGATATTCAATGACATACAGTGTGTGCAGAGAGGAACCAAAATTAATAGATGCTGCGGGGCCTAGCAGTTTGGGCTTGGCATCAGAAATGCTAGAAAAGCCCAGCAGGAAAAGAAACCACAGCAGCAGCAGCAGCAGCTGCTGAAAAGGTGGCAGAGATTGTAATGCAGCCTATGTTTGATGAATCCTGATGCAGCCTGATAAGCAGGAGAAGGTGTCCCAGCTGGACATTAATGAGTTCAAATTTTAATTTTGTTTTTGTAAGAGTACAACCGAGGTACATTACTTCTACCGTGTCTATGCAAAAAATATGTCTGTGCTGGTTTTGGCTGGGGTAGAGTTAATTTTTGTCATGGTGGCTGGTATGGACCTTGTTTTGGATTTGTGCTGAACACAGGGTTGATAACGTAGAGCTGTTTTTGTTATTGCTGAGGAGGGCTTACACGGAGCCAAGACCTTTCCTGATTTTTGCACTGCTACAATGGTGAGGAAGTTGGCGGGGCATGGAAGGCTGGGAGGAAACACAGCCAGGACAGGTGACCCCAGCTGACCAAAGGTGTATTCCAGGCTGTATGGCATCATGCTGTGTTTATTAAGTGGGGGGAAGAAGTAGAAAGAGGGGGGACATTTGGATGGTGTTTGTCTTTCCGAGTAACTGCTGCATGTAATGGGGCCCTGCTCTCCTGGGGAAGGCTGAACACCTGCCTACCCATGGGAAGGGGTGCATTAATTCCTTGTTTTGCTTTGCTTGAGTGCATGGCTTTTGTTTTCCCTATTAACCTGTCTTCATCTCAACCCATGAGCTTTCTTCCTTTTACCCTTTCAACTCTCTCCTTGATACGGCTCGTGGGGGAATGAGCAAGTGGCTGGGAGAGGCCTGGTTGCTGGATGGGGATAAACCGTGACAGTGTCACAGTGCAATAGTCACAGGATGTACAGGATATCTGCAGAATCGACAATATTCTGTTGGATTTTGTTGTCAAGCTTACATAAACTAAAAGAAATTACAAAAGAAATGAACTCTTCATTGCATGAAGAAGGTGAGAATTTCTTACCATACTATAAACATTGATTAGTCTTGCATATAAATGATTCACACACAGATTATAAAAGTACTTTAGACTTCAAGAGAAATTGTCTGTGAGTTCTGCCTGCAGAGTTGTAGCCTCAGAATTTCACAGACGAATGCTGATGCAGCTGATATTTTTATTTAATTTGATTTTTTTAAAGCTGGAAACCATCCCAAAATGGGTTTGCGTACACAAAATGTCATCACCTGTATTCATTTACACTTTTACCACTATGTCTTAAAAAGAAAATATCTTAAATTAAACCTGCAAGTGTGAGAGAAATTACGGACAGACTCAACTGTCTTGGGCCGGGGTAGAGTTAATCTTCTTCATATAGTTTGTTTGGTTCTGTTTCGGATTTGTGAGGAAAACAGTGTTGATAACACTCGGATGCTTTAGTTATTGCTGAACAGTGCTTATTCAGTGTAAAGGCCTTTTTTGCTCCTCATATTTTCCTGCCAGCAAGTAGGCCTGTGTGCACAAGAATTTTGAGGGGTACTGAGTTGGGAAAACTGACTCCAGCTGACCAAAGGGATGTTCCATTCTGCCAATGGATTAAACCATGACACAGGACCAGGAAAGATGCAAGCATTTGAAGATATCCCTAAATATATAGTTTTTAGGGATATGCTAGTACAAGTGCCCTGTTTGAGATGGCTGTACCTCCAAAATTGCTGCCTTGCATGTTTTGTCCTTTAACTCACACTTTCCAAAATCTCAGAAAATTACAGGTGTCATCCCACATCTCTAGTAGTCTACCTGTGTTCTTCCTTTACACACTAATATATCATCAACAAAGCAATATCCTGCTTAAACCTCTTCACTCAACCTGACTGATTGTTTTCACTCTTAGATTCTGTATCTATACACAAAGGCTTTCAGGGCAGAAATTATTTCTAATTTTTCTGAAGTTTCTCATACTATGAGGAAGAAATATTACTGGATTATTTTCAAGAAGGAAATACAAATTTCCTGACTACACTGCTTATAACAGGCAAGGACAGATCTCTACATTCTGAAACCCACAGTACTAGGAGGGTTCTATAACACTACTGATAGTTAGAAATATTTAGGTTATAGATACCTATAATTTCTATGTATTTGCTTTTGTGTCATTAACATTATCAGTAATTTGTCAAAAAGTTCCTTTTCAAGACCTATTTAATTTTTTCAACCATCCTCCTTACATATGGGATCTCATTCTATGTAGCAGAAAAGCAGCAGTGCCTCTTGACCTCTAGTAGAAAGAAATTTTGGTACAGCTTAGGGTAGCACTTGCTACAGTCTTGACAGTTTCTGGTCACATTCCTATGATCAAAAATCTAATAAGATTTACGCATTTGTTCTGCTTTCAAAAAGTTAGCCTCCCATTTAGAAAGAAAAACTGAGAAGAAATTAACTCTACCCTAGTGAAACCAGGACAATAATTCACAAATATGTAGCACATGAATCACATGCATACAAAAAATCTGTTTAGATTTTTACTCTGAATTAAAGATCTTCCTTTGAGCCCAACTGTGGTACAAGGGAGGACTTTGCAGGACTCTACAGGGAAGATTATGAAATTCTCCTGACCTGGGGCAGTAAATTAGTGAAATTCTGTTTTCATTTTTAACATAATGATTTCTAGTTCCACAATCTCGTGCTATCTAGCCTTTCTGCCTTGGCCCTTGAATTCAACTTAAGTGTTGTTCTGGAGAGATAAAGTACTATTTTAATTCTGGTTCATTCCTCTGCTGCTCTACCTTTCAATTCTATCTTCACTGCATAGTGTCACCACATTTATGCTCCTTCTGTTTGCATGAGTAAAGAAAATTCATGGTTGGATTTAAATTTTCGGGCCAGATCTTCAGGTTCTGTTTTTTACTCCATGCAAATATTTAAATTCTGAGACTATGGTGCACATAAAACCATTATATTTGTTCAAAAGAAAATAGATTTGATAAAATATTGCATGTGAATACTCCTTTATGATTGTATTTCTTATGTTTTATTAAATTGTTTAGAATCCTACAGAGTCACTTTATTTACATAACGAGGCATGCTGTGAAATGCTGAATATGTTTTTTGAAGATTAAACACTTTGTTTGCTTGGTCTACAACCAGTATCCTTGGCTATAATTTTTCATTGTGCAAATGCATTAAAGGTCATGGGTTCTGCTTCGTGGTGGCCCAGAGCTGACAGTGAGCTGGCTGACTAAATTTGAACACAGTCCTGTCACTATCCTGAAAGAGACAGGAAAAAACATTAGCACTAGAAAAAAACGTAGTTCAAACATGGAAGGTAATTTCTCCTTCATGTTTTTTTTCTACAGTTGATGAAACTGTTGCTCTTGTGTCCACTAATGACATCCCTTAAGAGACTTTATGTGAGAAACATCCAATGCTTGTGCTAAGAGAATGGTTGGACATGATACTCAAACAAACTCATGAATAGTAGTTGAAGTGAAAGAAAGACCCCATTATCTGCAGTAATTGAATTTTAATAACAGTTATTTTGAAGCAGGCAGTCAAGTGTGGGGGAGTGTAAGACAGCCACAAGACAAAAGACATAGAGATGATAGTGATAGAAGTCTGAGTGCTGAGTTTTCTGTGGCTTTGTTCTTGGAGCACTAATAGTCATGCTACCTATGGACATGTCATATCTCAAGAAAACCTGATGTTGTAGTCCCTGATCAGTTTTAACAATATTCCAAAAAAAAAAGAAAAAATTGAAGAGCTTACATGACTTGTTATTAGTATCTTGGTACTATTCTCTAACATCAAATATATATTTTTGTATGAAGTGTGAACAACGAGGATATTGTAATTACTGCTTAGCCTACATTTTAACAGTTGAAATTACATTAAAATATATTGTCAATCACTCCTGATAGATTTTTAAATCTATTTGAAAATATTTTATATAGATTTAGGAGAACAATTACATTTATTTATTCAATTTTACAAATTTATTCAGGAATTTGTATTTAGAGGCCTGAAAATTGTAACTAATTTGCCATCATTTCCAAGCTCTCATGCATATATTTTGGAAGAAAATTATTTCACTTAAGTTTAACTACTTGATTCTTTCTACATAGTATTCTTCATCATAAACAAGTAAAATTGATCCCAAATAAAAATTAATTATAGCAGATTTTTCTATCTACTCTTTAGCCACAGACTTTTTTTCCACTTCATAATTTTTTTTTATTGTGAAGTACCTATGATTAAAAGTGGTTCTTTAGAATTGCCTCTAGAGATTCAGTCTGGAGACAAGACCACCAGCAGGATGACAGTGTCTTCTGGGAAAACAAAATCAGCAGACTTATTGACATTTTCTTGAACAGTCATCCTTTCAGTGTTGATAGCAATTTAAATCAAGTAAGAATCATAGTATTTGGCCTAGTATATTTTGCTAGTTTCCTATATTTAGTTTTTTAGTGGAAACAGACAGTGAGACTAGTAGCTGGGGATTCGCACCTTCTGCATACCCTGCACTTCTATATGGGTATAGGATTTTCAGGGAATATTAATGGGTTATTTACACTGTCCAGGAAAGATAATACTCATTTGGCCAACCTTGAGGAAAAGGTAAGTATTCAAATAGTAGGGAAAATCTGGCAATAGGGATGATCTAATAGAAGAGTTCATCGTGGTAGCTCAGGCAGTTGTTTTCAAAACCAACACCCTTTCTCAGCTTGGACACAAGCAGTAATGGATATCTTCTAAGTTAACTGTGAGCATCTAAAGCTGTGTGGGCTAAAGTACAGCTTACAAGATTTGTCAAAGCCAAGGTCAGCAGACGGTCCCAAAAATACTAAATGAAGTTTTGAGTTTGGTTCCCAATAGATTTACAAGGCTAGAAAGGGAGTTTTGTATTGCCCTTTTTTTTTTCCCCGTAGAAGCTAATGGCTAATGAACTCTTCAAAGACAAAAATATGTTTATTCCCATTGGCAACCAATAACCCAAATGAAATAGATATGTGTGTTCCACTGGGATTTATACCATTTGCTCTAGCATTTATATTATTGGCTTGTACAAAGGAAAGAAATAGTAGTTTGAGCTCATAATATGTTGGGCAAAATATCAAGAAGATTAGGCCACATGGTAGAGCAAGGTCTGATGAAAAACATACATTTACTTCAGAGAAATTTTTATGCCAAAATCTAAGAAATCCTACTGCAAAACAGTGTCTGCCTTGTATCATGGTCTTTTACTCCCTCTCCCTCTGTAAGATTTTCTTAGGAGGAAACTGGGCCTTAGCAAAAAGGATCTGAATAGCAGATTATTTCAAAAAGATTAGGAGAATTAATGTAGGCACAGACAAAAAAAAAAAAAGATGGAAACAGAGAAAATCTAGACCATTTTTTTAATTAGCAAAAATATTAATCTTTTCCTGCTCCATAAAGTGATGACTGCCACAAATACTACAGATGTTGAAACTACAGATGTTGAAGGAGACCATCAAATGCACTTTAAGATGTTTATGATATTTATTATTATGACCTCATTTGAGATTCAGTCTAATATTAATTATGCTCTGCAGCTGGTAGTCCACCATTTCCCTAGGGAATAAGGAAAAGGCTTCCAATACATCACATCAATGAAAAACAAGCTACATGTTAAACAAACTGTTCCTTCACACATTGCAAAGCTGCAACCTTTCTCTACACTGCTCAGCAAGGAGTTATAACCCAAAACACAGCTGCTCTGTACAAGGATGAACAGCCCAACATCTGCCTCCTTCTCACTAGCCAGAACTATGTTGATGGCACCCCTTTTTTCACAGTTGTCACCCCAGGAAGCATGCTGCCAAGAAGGCTGAATAGATGGACACAGCCTTTACTTCCAACCTTTGCTAAGCTGAGGTCAGTACTTCTGTGCTGCAGAACTCACCCTCACAAGCACTGCTTCATCCAATGCACTCTCTTCCTGTCAAATACATTTTGGCACATTGGGTAATATCCTGTTTCCTACTGACACAGAAGCATGCTGGGGACAATTAAGTCTGTCAGATCTTAATGATTTGAACATTTACTTCGATTCTTATTAGCTCTGAACCCTCATCTCTGATAGTAGTATTTGGTTATGGTTCTTTCACTGACTTGCTTTCCATTTTTGTTGTACCAAGATGCAGACAAAAGTGCCAGAAGTATGTTGATGGCACCCCTTTTTTTAGAGTTCGTTCATTTCATAAAAGAGCCACACAGAGGGGAAAAAACTGAGAAGACAACTGTTAAGAGGGAAGTAAAACAAGATTTCTTAATAAAGAAGTTCCCATTCTGGGAATAGCCACATCTCAGGAGGAAAAGATGTGAGGACATTTCCTCAGTTGTCTGGGAAGATGAACACAGAACCAGAATTAAATAATTAATAAACCATTTTAGTCTAGATAGCATAAGAAAGAGCATACCAAACCCCTGTAGTAGCACAATAAGATTTTCAAAGTCAGATTTTTGTGAGGCACAACACTGCTGTTAGTTGCAGGAAAGCTGCTAGGTGAGAAACCACATTTACCAGCAGTTTATGAGGATTAATATGGACACAGCTCTGTTGGTGATACTGTGCTAATTTAGTAGAGTTTCAGGCACTGCTAAGCGCAAATAATACGGCATATTATGTGTAGTTAAGGCAAGATGTTTGAAAGCAGAGTACTCCATAAAATGTATCAGATACTTTTGATATATATGTGACGTGTCTCAGTGACTTGACTCTGTGGATTCCCACTCAGGCAGTCATTACTTTTGCTAAAGATGTTTAAGGGATCTCTTTGCTTTGGTAGGGTTGCTAGTTCTGGTGTTACCACTTTCAGTGTTCTTGTACAAACTGGCAGGTTCATGTCACCCCTTCTCTTCATTTTTGCAGGATGCTAGGATGATACTCGTCTCAGTTTGTGTCCACCAAATTTTCAGGACTGCATTGTAAGATGTAACTGTTGTTTTCCCCTGCCAGATATATAGTAAATTTTTTTCTGAATGGGAAAATACTTCAGGTACTGTACTACATTGATTCTTCTGTTTGTCATTTTTTGCTTTTTTGTACTTCTGCAATTCCTTTTTTCCTCTGGCATCAGTTTTAAATATTACAGGCTCACTGCATCCAGGTTTCTATTAAATATGACAGCTATACTTGGCTGATGCCAAAATATAATTTGATTGAACAAAGTATGAATGACACCACAAGATTTCTCTAATGATGTTTTGCTACTGAGGTTGTTTTCTGTTTGGACTGGGATGAGGGATTTTATATCTCACCCCAGACTTCAATACCTGAAGTCATGGTCATTGGTCTGTGCATTATACATTGCTGCTGTAATAGATAGACAATGTCTTGAAAAATAGAGCTCCAAATAATCTGTTTTCTAGAAAACTTACATTTGTAAAACCAGGTTTCCGGGCTCTTGGAGAAGTTCTGGGGTCCGTAGCTTTATTGTGGGTGTTGACTGTCAAATTTCTTTGCGTATGGTCCCACTTAGTGTGGAAGTTTTTGCCTGCTTAGCTTTGGGGATTGAAAGGTTTTGTTCAGACTGCAAAACATGATTATTTTGGGGGGAGTGCCCTTCATTTATGGCATATGCAGGAAAATATGAAATGGCCTAAATATTTTGCCTATTATTTGTTGTTGTTCTAGAACTCTCTCTCTGGTCCTCTTTTTTATGGCTTTACAAAGGTCCAGGCCAGGCCAAAATTACAGCCTGTAAGTGAATTGCAGGGGAAGAATCAGATTCTTCCAAAATTCTACTTGCCTTGTATTTTCAAACACATCTTTTTCCTTTCCTTTAGAAGGCAGTCCTGCCTCATAATGTCAATACCAACCTGTTACTTTCTGTTTCACTTACTAACCACAGTAAATGTTTTAGCCCAAGACACTTTTTTAAAATAAAGCCACTGTCCTAAAATCTTAGTTTGTACTGGTACCCATTTGTTTGAAAAGTACAGATGAGGGACTCCTCACGGAACCTGATTTTGCAGTTCTGCTTCCTCCAGCATCTCAGTTCCTGTCACCTTGCACCTATATATGAGATGACTCCACAACAAGTGATATTATCCTGCAAAGTAAGAAGTCTTTTAACAGTCATAATAATGTCTCTGAGAATAGAATGTATTTTCTAAGAATATACAGATATGTGTCCAGTTCTGAGCTCCTTAGTACAAGCAAGGTGTGGACCTCCTGAAGCAGGCCCAGTGGAGGATTAATATAGATTATTATCTTGTGGAGATCTCAATTATTTCCAAATAGAGAGAAAGAGCAGTTAAACCTCTTTGCAATCTCACTTCTCCCCAGCTTCCAGCATTATTTTTAATGATAGCTAAAAAGCAATGAAATTGGGATTTCATTAGATTAATTATAAATTATTATGTAGCAGATATCATAACTTCTGTATGGAAACACAGTAACTTATCTTGTTCTTGGCTGGGGCTCTGGCTTTTCTTGTAGAAAATACTCAATTTAGAAATACACAACTGAACTGCCAGAGCAACCTAAACACTACGCTGAAATTATGACGGTGTCTGCATAGGTTTTAGCTAGCAAATAATGTTGTTCTTTTGCACTCTCAGCTAATACAATCCATGCCACATTAGCATGGCATCATTCCTAAAATAATATACCATGCTTCAGGCCAAGGCTAATTAGTATGGGCTCTGTGATATTCTAATTGCAGTTAAATGGCTCTTGTTGACTTAGGCTCTCAGAAAAGCATGGTCATGCCTGTTGTAGCATACCATTTGGCAATACCTCATGAAGTAAACATCTTAATTAATAATCCCACTATAACTGCTGTGTGTACCTTTGCAATTGCAATTGTTGTCTCTGGAGCTCCTCACTGTTACTGCCTCTGAGATTGGCTTCCCTGGGGATCCAAGCTAAAATGGTCCAATCTGTTTCATTCTGCACTGAAGGAGTGTGTATAACATTCATTATGTTTTTGTAGGTGGAAAGCCTACAGACAAAGCTCAGCAACTGCTAAAACAGTAATCAATACATCTTCATTAAGCTAGTGGTTCCTAAGCCTTCCCCTGATTTGTACTGCCATCACATTCATAAGTCTCTTTCAAGCTATTTTTTTAGATACATCAGAAAATCTTATACTTCATCAATCTTCAATTTTATCTTCTTTTTCTGTCTTCAGTGTTATAAAAAATAAATCTTTGTTTTGGTATGTTTGGCTTTGCCTTTTCACATCACATGATTTTATCTAGAAATTGTGGTAGCCTATACCAAAAAGGAGTGTAGAAAAAGAGCAATTTTCTATATCAGGTTTTTATATGGAAAAAGACTAGCCCGTTTCCACATTAGTAATTCTAAAATTATAAAATGGTAATTATAAATTAAATTCACCTGCATTCAAAGGTGTTTAAATAATTTAAATTTATTTAAATCATTTTTAACTCTAACAGATGAGCTTAAATGATGCAAAGTATGGTTACACAGGTCTCTGCAGTGGCATTTGATTGAAAAGTATACAGCAATTATATACCAACCTCCAGAGAAATTATGAATATGTAATACCTTTTCTTCCTTTTGTCGAGATACACTGTGCCCAGTTTTCTGACTTCTAGTTGGAATAACCAAAGAAATGGTGAAGAGCCAACTACTGACAGTATGCCAAATTTTTATTTGAATATAAGAAGTTGTGGTGACCTAGCCATTATACTGAAAGAAAACACAAAGTTCTTTAATCTGTCAACCTAACTAGAGCTGAAGATTGTCCACCAGATAGATACTCAGGACTCATATTCTAATTATAAAGTACATTTCCAGGAATCTATTCCTTCATGCCTCTATCACACTCATCTGTCATTTGTTCAGTCTCTGAAATATTCCAGACTTGACCTTGTCCCTGTTTTCTGTTTCTGTTTCTCTCTACTACTCTTCTACTGGCCACTTTCATATACCATGAGATGTTTTGTACCTCATTGAAAAGTCAGGGTGTTTCATAAGTAGAGTTTTCTGGATTTTAGCATCCTTATTACTTTAAATTAGATCTTGCAGATCTGTTCTTCAAATTTAAACAAAAAAAAGAATTCTTTCAATTAGCCTGGTAAAAGGAACGATTCTCCTGTAGTGCAACTACTTCCTACTTCAGTTTGCAAATCAGCATTTTAAAAAATGAAAGAAAACAGAGCTCACATGCTATAGATTAGCTTCCTAGTGACAGGGATGAGAACTAATTTTAAAAAAAGTCTATACTTGAATTTTTGTATTTTTTAAATATAGTATCAAAGGAAGCTTCCCAGTATGCATTTGCCTAAAAGTGGGTGCTGGCATAAATTCAAGGCTTCCCTTATGAGGAGCACTATGAGGTGGTTGTGACTGTCATACATCTGTTTCTTCAGACAGAAAATGCAACATCCCCATAGCCTTACAAATGTTGGATGCTTTTTCGAACAGATAAGTGGTCTTTACTCAGCTTGGAAGGGACTTAGTCAAAAGCTCCTTTCTACTAGAAAAAGCTAATGTGGATTTTATTTGATTTCTTTATTTAAATTTTTTTCACCTTCTATAAAGCATTTCTCACAACTTTTCTAATGCTTCATGCCAGAGCATTTTCATCAACTTTGTTTCATATCATGATTTAAAGATTTTTTTAAATAATTTTAAAAAATCAAGTATTATTTTTGCTTAAAACTTTGGTTAAACAGAATGGTTTATAGAATTAAAAGCTTTCAAATTCATCATGTAGCTATAGATTTTATCTTTTTACATATGTGTATCTAATGTACACTCCATTTTTAATTTAGGGGATTGAAAAGAACAAATATTGTGGACTGTGTTGGGGTGACTCATGTAAACAAAAGCTGCACTGAAATTGCATGTCAGCTTGAGTCATCCGGTATAAAATGAAAAAAACTATTGAATTACATGGCATTATTATTGTTTTATCCTGCAGTCCTGTATCGGTAAATTCTGAAATACAGTTCTGTATAAAGCAGTATCATACATAGATTTACACAAAATCAAACAACTTACCTTAAAATAAAGTGAGAGATTTAAATGTGAGATTTAAATTTACTTGGTCACAGAGATACCACAAAGATAGGGAATTTCATTTGGCTCAAATGAGATATTAGTAATCTGCTCAAATGATGGATCAGAGATAGAAAAGTTATCAAGAGGGAATTGTAAAGCTGGGGGTAGTTGGACAACAAGTTATTGTAGTGAATTAGAATAATTTAGCAATACTTTTAACAACCCCATTTTGAAGTTGATTAAAAGATCAGTTTAAGTGGAAAGCTAGGGAATGGTCTGGAAGATGAATCTGATGTAGTGGTATTTACTGGATAGAAAGAACTCTGTGGCTATGATACTTCAGTCTTCCTGAAGTTGAGATTATAAGGATTTATTTGGACTATGAAGAGGGAATAGCAGCAGTTCAGATAAGAAGTGATAAATGACTGAGGATTTTAGCAAAAGAAGGTCATCATAAGACATTGCAGACAATCTTCCAAAGGAGGAAAACTTAGAAATAAAAAAGAGTATTAAAGAAAAAGGGAAAAAAGTTTCTTGATAGACCAAAATTATTCACAGGGCTTTCTAAGTATGACAACTAAGAAGAATGAAAACAGTTAGGTATCTTTGGACTATGTTGTTTAAGCAGGATAGCTTGAAAGAAGGTCTTTATGGAATACTCAAGTTTCTTCTGTGACAGAGCAACTTTTCTCTGCTTTTACAGTCATACCTCATAGCAAATGCTTATTGTTTTCCTTAATGAGCAGAACCACATTGGACTGTTCATGCACAAAAGCTACAACACAACAAAATAGTTGCTTCTAAACTACTATTCTCTTGGTTTATGTTTGAAGGACATAACATGACGCATTCACTCTCAAATTGTGATAGACAAGATGATATGATTTGCAGAAACCCTAACCTTCAACCTGAAAATCAATATCCAGAAATTTAAGGTTTGGCTGCTCTACCACTTTTAGATTTTCTTTAGAAAATGCAAGCAAATATTCTGTCAGCCTCATACATACCTGGGTAAAAGAGTACTAAAGAAGAAATAGCATTAGTTAGATCAAATCCTGTTTACAGAATCACCTGGACTTCTTTGAAATTGTACAAAAATGACAGGAGTGATTTAAAAATGCTGACAGGCTATAATTTTTCTGATGAATAAATGTATTTTATGCAGGCCTAATTAGCCTGCAGAGCAATAACAAGACAAACAAACAAAAATCCCACCCCCAAACAACTAACAATCAAAATTGTGTAATCTTCACAGTTTTCAATAATAAGGTAAAGCTAACAACTGACTAGCTACACAGCTATCCCTTGGTTTAATAGGACTTTAGAGGGAAAACTATCCAGTGGCAGAGAGGTGGCATTAGAAAAAAGTAGAAAACATGTAATAAGATCTAAATCTAGAAAGTTAACAAATCAGCAAAACCAAGTGATTTAGAAAACAAAGAAAAAGCATTATCTGAATAGTTAAAAGCATGAAAAGCTTATCTGAAATATGTAGTCATAGGACTAATTTAAAATGTTTATTTTATTAAACAGATGTTCAAATCTACAATTTGATGTAGGTCAATACTCTTGCCAGTCAGTTTGCATGGATTTTTTAAACAGATACTAGTACTAGTTAGTACTCACAGACTGTATACCTTAATTATTCTGTCAGAATTGCATTTGACATGGATGGAAGCTTTTCTTGAATAAACTGCAATTTTCAGCACTTGAGTCAATGGGCAAACAGAAAATGTATTCAATGCTGGTACATATATACCTGTGTACAGTCACATACAGCAGTAAGCAAGAATAGCTCTATAAGACTGTAAGTCCCTTGGGCATTTGACTTCTTTTCATGTGCATGTTGACAGCATATAATCAATAACACTATTAACAATGAACCTAATTGAGAGGGTAGATTATAGCTTCCCCATGTAATTTCATTATTTTGCTCTTTAATCTACCATAGGGCATTTCATTACAATTATCATGATTCTTGTCAGAGAGTAATAAGTTTTCTGGACTAGTGTATCTTTCTGAAAATGAAGATGCAGATTCAAAAGTTCTGCTGGTGGGACCCCATGCAAACCACACTGCCTTGGCTTTGGTTGAGCTGCCGCTGTAGGGAAGGTGGGCAGGGTTTTCTGAATGTGGCCCTCAACAGAAGACCCTTGAGCACTCAGAGTTGTATGGTAACGTTTCAAATCCTAACCAATCAATTTTATTTTAATTTCTTTCTTTCTTTTCTTTTTATTTAATGAAATAATTACGTGGTGAAAAAGAAACAAATTCCAAAATGTAAGTTGGTGGTTAACTTGTAACTGCTGCTGCTGTAATTCCATCCAGCCATTTTTGGCATCACTTTTGAAATACCAGTATAGCCCCCCATATCAGTTCTTGTATAAACCACCATGTGGACCCTGACAATATGTGGTTTATCTTAACTTGGTATTTTAATTGGCAGTATCATGCAGCTATTATGTTTAATGAGGTAAAGTTTGTTTTTGACACGAAATCCTAAACACATACAGTACTATATATTTCATATTCGAAAACAAGAGAAAAAATCCTGAAATTATCATATGACATAAAGCCCTTTGTTTGCTGTCACATGATTGTCTTTCACTCAGGTGAATTAACTGGCACTGTTCAGGGAGAGATATATCCCAGAAACCTCAGTTCAAAGCATGATATCCTACCATACTATGGTAAAAGATAGAATGACTGCAGTATTTAGTAGCTTTTATCTAAGGATTATGCTAGTGGTAGAAACTAATCAGATGAAAACATCCTTATCATCATACATAAACCAGTCAGACTTTAAAACAAATGTTCATTCATCATCTGATTCAGCATTCAGCTCCAGAATAACTCTCACTGGGCTGCGAGTAAAGACTACAGCAAGAGTGTTTTCAGCATCCTCAGCAGTCCCAAGCCAGTTATGGAGCCAGTTCCTCTGACACTGGCAGCATGTTGAAGGAAGAGCTGCACTCTCCCTGATTGATACCAACCAGTATGATTTCACCTGTGACTGAATTCAGTGAGGCTGTTCAGCACGTGAGTCCTTGCAGAATATGATCCCACATCTATTTAAAACAACAGGGTTTCAATCAAAACACCTAAGGACAACTGTCCAGGGGGTTTTGACTTCAACAGGCTGACTGACTACTTGAAGCAGAAGTTTCCAGTACAAAATGTACTACATTTTAGTTCATGAATAAAAACTAGGGGAACTGCCAATCAAAAAAAAGGTATGGGTGAAGCTCTCCCCTTTCCTCTCCCTTCTGCCATCCTTTCAGTGTCACTGCCATCAGTCTAGGATTTGCCCAGCTGTTTTTAATGCCATGTGATAAATATGATAACAAGTTTGAGCTCTACCCAGTCCTTCTTGGCTCATGATCACACAAAACCTCCATGAAGGGGGAAAAAATTACTTCCAAAGATTAGTGTTACCATTTTACAGACACTCTGAGCAAAACCATGAGCCAGGACCACAGCCCACTGAAAGGCATTGAAAAGTGAAAATTTGGGTGATTGTCTTCTGAGTGATTTTAAATAAAACACTCATTTCCTCTGACATGGTCGCTGAGCTGAGTTTTGTTTACATAGGATTCTTTGAAATGCTCCCTGCTACCCTCTTTATTTTTTTAATCTTAGTCTAGTTTCAGCTTTGTTCATTAAAAACCCATCAGTGAACTATTATGTTTGAATTCTGACTTAAACAGGCCACTTGGGGGTACTGTGCTGTAAAGCCAAGAGAGCAAGCAACTTAAAAAGGCAGACATAATCTCATTCACAGCCTAGATTTGCAGAAGAACACCTGGAATATAAATGTATCTGGATAGGACTGAGGTTTTTGTGATTAACTGCCAGCTGTTGTCCACAGAAGATAGAACTATACTGTGAAACCAAGAGAAAGTGTTCCTTGGGGCTTCTACTGCTCTCCGTCAGATGTATGGGGTGGGAAGGAGATCAGTGAAACCCACAAGAAGAAATAGATCTTTTCAGAGGAAAAAAGATCCGAATATTGATACACTATTTATTTGCTGCCTTGTCAAGGCTATTCCAAATTTAGGATTTATGCAAGGTTGCAACCTGGCTTAATTACCTGTGTTTTCCCACAGTTTCCTTGTAGAAAGCATACCTTGCCTAATCATAAATTCAATTAAAAATCATGACTTATGCTATTTAAGCATATAAATGTGGCAAATATCTGCCGAGCTGCAACCTGTGGAATATTGTCAGCAAAAAAAAAAAAAAATTAGGTTAAAATTTCACTTCAAAACTAGCCTAAAAAATAACAGACAGTAACCAGCAATGTTAAAACAGTAACAAATTTTGGTACGTTGCTTTGATTAATTGAAGAAATACAGAAATAGCAAAACTGACCAGTATTTTACAGATTTGTAGTGCTCTTCATTCAAATGTAGCAATTTTATACTGTGGCAAAATAGGTAACTTATATCTCAGAATTATCACATTTAATTAGACATATTGAAATAAGCTGAAACGTTGTATCAAGTCATATGCTGAATCATAAACCCCAGAAAGTCTCTATCATTTCCTGCTGGCCCTTAATAAAATATTATTTTTTTAAATTAATGTTTCTCCAATCATGCACTTAGAGAAGCTAATGAGTATGTATTTCTAAAGCAACTAGACGATTTAAGAAAGTAAGTTCTATTTCTAGTAGCATCTTACTTATCCAAGAGAGTAGGTTGTAAGCTGCTAAGTAGCGATTTCTTTAAAATGGGCATTTAACTTTGATATTTTTGAGTATTTTAGACACTAGCTCCAACTGTGTAATGTGCTGAGTACTATTCCTCTCAAAACCAAACTCAGACTCCCTTGGGTTAAGGACTTAACACTTGTTCCTGTGTGGCGCTTCAGCAACTGCCTAATAAAAATCATACATTCCAATAGCTTGCAGTATTCTCTAATGTGATGTAAGAACATAAAACTGGAAAGACCCTCTTGGAATATTAAGTCTAGACCCTTTTTACTGCAAATAGTCTTTTTCTGTCCTGTCCTCCATACATATGTAAACTTACACATAAAAATAACTTGTTCCTTTTTATCCCTGTAGGAAAATTCCTCCAAAATCCTATTCCTTGAATTCTTAGAAGTTTTCTTAGAAATTCTTAGAATTTCCAGTCTGTATTTACTCATAACAAGCTTGCACTCATTTCTTTTTCCTGCTTTTATAACTTCTCATCAGTCTTCCTGGTATGTTCATAAAGGTCAAAAGCTGGGGTTTTTAAAGACATGTTAGATGTCTGAAAAATATTTTAGGAACACCTTCAGAATTACGTTAGCCTTCAGAAAGATTTTTAAAGGTCAGCTATTGAAGGTACTGAAGCTCTGAAAACTGGTTTAGTTTCAGCTCTATGAACCTTACCTAATTAGAATCAACATTTGTGTGCAAGTGCAGGCAAAAAAAGATGAGACTTCTCTGCTCAATCACTGAATAGATAATTTATTAATCCCTTTAATCTAATAAATTCAAAACAGCAAGGTTTTTTCAATGGTTTTCAATGAGCAGTCTTCTGTTTATTTTAACAGTTATTGGTAGATTTCATGATTTGGAGCAAATTTGTTTCCAGTGAGTTACTTCTTTAACATGTGGCCTACAAATATATGTGTATTCTGGATTCTGCTCTATTTTCTCTACACACAGCCAGAATTTCTCACACAGGTCCTTTACTGTTTTCATTTCATCATGAATTTTTCCTTTTACTCTGAGATTATGAATTCATTAAAATCTGACTTTTCTCTTTTTGCCAAATGAGAGTTTTATCCTGTATCATCTTAAAAATATAAATTTTTTTTGTTTCACTCAGTGATTGCCTAAACAAATGGCTTCCAAAAAGTCTCAAGGGAAAAATTCCAGGTCTACAGAACATCTCAGAATGGATTGTCCTTCTTATTTTCTAAATCATGGGAACACACAGGTAGACAATTTTTCTTTTGTCCTTTTCATGTGAAAGCCTTTTTTTCTCTCCTCCAAAAAAATGAACCCATCCATTCTGTTAATAATGTAGGTTATGGCCATGCCACGTCAATTCAATAACCCTCTCAATTTGAATTTGAAGTGCTTCAAGAATCATCACAATAACTTGTGTATCTCACAGTCTCACATAGCCTGGGGAAGAAGAAACAGACCAAGTTCTTCAGAGCAAATTCGTCACAGAACTTTTAAAAACTGTTTTCAAAAAGAAGTTTTATAACTTAATGATTTCACTGATTGTCATTAATATTTCCGGACAGTAGATGTTGAAAAAAAGGTCTTACGAAAGTACTGCTTATTCAGGTCATGAATCTGAATGAAAACATGACTTTATTATGCTTCCTTGGAAATCAATTAATGCACTTTAAAAGGAAAGAAAAACCACCAACCATTCCCTTCTCCATCTGCAAAATTTTTCAATTGGTACAGTATTGTTTAATATTTGTTCGCAGTACTTTGTACAAAGAGAACAAGAGATGTGGAACATCAGACAACCTATACTGAAATTATTTTCTAGGCATTTGACAGGGACAGCTGAAGGGGAGTTTTCAACAAAAACTGGTTAATCTGACTAAAGTTATACAAAATTGATGGGCCAGAAGACTGGGCAGGGTTAACATACTGGCAGTTTTGCAAATTATTGTACTGAGCATTTCATTATTACGAAAACACACAAATATTTTAGAGCTTTTTTTCAAGAAGAAATAAACCTGGGACTTATGATCTGAGTAACTCTTGTTCTGAAGTCATAGATAGCAGAGTGGCCTTGTGTTGGACAGGAGTAACAGCCATAAAAGTATTAGACGTAAGTACAGTGTTTCATG
Source organism: Gymnorhina tibicen (assembly GCA_013399875.1). Lineage (NCBI taxonomy): Eukaryota > Metazoa > Chordata > Aves > Passeriformes > Artamidae > Gymnorhina > Gymnorhina tibicen. The sequence goes on along the minus strand of VXAZ01009241.1, from coordinate 16,105 downwards.
GGAAGCTTGTTAATGGCCTGTCTTGTCTCTACAGTCAGCAAAACTGTCTTTAGCAGGAAAGCAAGAAATGGATTTTGAAAGCAGACTGAGATTTTCTATTTAGAAATAGTAGTGTCCCATTAAAAAAGGGTGGTGTAGAAAGGGGAAGAGTACAAGAAGGACTTACAAGTAGAGAAAGACTGAATTGTGTGAGAATTCTAGGGCATTTTGGTACAAAAGAGAGCTATTTAAGAGATTAAAAGATAGAGGTGGGTAAAATATATGCCAGAAATGGACAAATTCACATGCTTTAATTTTTTTTAAACAATTGTCATTCTATGGACATTTTATACATATAATTTATTCATTATTTTTCAGAAAAGCAAGTTGCTATATACATACATTATATACAGATGGTCTGAAAAGAGAAAGGAAAATATTTTGATGATTTGACATATGCTTTCTAAATGAGCAAATCTAACATGCAGAGCTAGAGCTCTGCAATAAAATCTCCATTTGTAGCTAACATAAATTCTTGCTCTTACTTTATACCTCACATTGCCCACTACTCAACAAAGCAGAATGCTTGCAGTGTTGTGCTTAACTAGTATTAGAGATGGCAGAGACCTTTTATGGCTCAAAAGATCCCGCTCACAACCCAAATGCCGGCTCTCCTGAGGGCTGGAAGGGTAAGAAGGAGCCTAAGTCTGCTGCCGTGTCCTGACAGGTCACATCATAGCAGGATGAGATGAAACAAGTTACTCCCAGCAAAACAAAGGTATTGAAGGAAAAGACCGCAGGAAAGTCCTAATGCCTACCCTTACACTCTAACCCAAAGGTATTTCATTGTTCTGTTAACTGAGATAATGGGAATAGGGCAACCAGAGACGCACAGGGGATGGCTGAATACCTGTGATAATAGAGTAGGGCTTGGATTAACTCAAAAGTCAGTGAATCTGAAGAAATTATATGTCCCCACCAGCTTGAGAGCTGCTGTCTGACATTTTTGCTCTGTTCTGCTTTTGCCTCATGCTAACTGTAATGGGAAACTGGTGTCCTGCTAGCCTGAAGCCATCAGCATCCCTTCAGAGATGGCAATTTACCATCTGTTAAGATAAAGTATACTTAAAACATAGCTTGGGTTTGATTACTCTGGTTTTGTTATAGGGTGTGCGTACCATTTGTCAAAAAATTCCCAACACTGGGAAATTTTAGGTAGATTTCTAGCTCTGTGACATTCAGCCATATGTGAGTAACTAGCAGGTTAGTGTATTTTTGCTCCAACACAGAAGAGAATGTGAAGGCTTTCAGGACTTGGTGGTAGGTTGTGTTTCCCACTGGATGCTTCAGGCACTGTGGTGTCTGGGACACATCCTGGCTTTGCAGTACATCTGAATGGAGGGAAAGGTATGGGGCACACAGAGACCAAGTCTACCTCAGGCTGCCTTGCCAGGCAGCTGCAATCATATAGGGATCTCAGGCTGGAAGTTCTTTTGTCCCAGAAGGGAACTTGAGCAGGGAGTTTAGCTTTTTTTTCTAAAAAAGAAACACAAATCTCAGCTTTACAATGTGTTTCCCATTCCTGAGCCAAACACAATGTAACACAGAGTTTAAGTCTCTCAAACTCATCCTTAAGGCACAGGAAGTGAAGGTATTTGAGTAAATTGTGCCACATAGGTTTGTTATTTTACAGATGGTGTTTTGCAGTTTTCCATGTAAGAAACAATGCATTTCCATATAGCTTCTGGTAGTCTGTACAGAATATAATGTTGATTAGTTTGAACTCAGTGTTTTTCAGCATCAACATGATGTTCTCAGTAATAAATATACTCTTTCAATAACTTTACAGTAAACTTGTAGAACCTCATGCCACCTTGTCCAAAAGCAGTTCCCGAGGAACAACTTCTCTAAATGTTTCATGGTACTTTTCCTAATGTATTGCACCAGGAATACAAATAACAGTGACCAGGGATATACAACAAACTTTGAAAACTGCTGAGCAGCAGGAGCTGCATTTGCTTCTTTGTTACATATAGACACTTCTCTAACTAACATCACATGTTCTGGATTGAACCCCAACACAACTGCAGCATTCTGAGCTCTCATGGAGAGAATGTGTTAATTCATATTTTCTTTCTCAGCTTGTAGTTGCCTTTAGTCCTTTAGGTTTTTGGTCAGTTCTCAGGCATTTTGAAGACTTTCATCTACTTATATCTATTCTTTTATCGTTCCTTATCCCCATATATAGTATTTGATTAAAAACAAAGAAACGTGTCCAGCTTCCTTGCCACAGTACCACCAAAAATAGATTCTTCAGAGTGTTTGCAGTCATACACAGACTTCTACAATGCTCAAGTCACCACAGTTTAGCAGGACATTTAAGGTAACTTTCTTCACTTATATTCTTCAGAAATTTTCAAAAGTTTGCTAAGAATTGATTTAAACACTGAAACTAAGATACAGAAAATGCATTACAGCCTTCCCCCTCCCACCCCTAAAAAGATTCAGTGGTCTCTGATATCACATATTTGCACTGCTTGATCATTAAGTAATGTAAATTGAATCTGGAGTAGATGTATTTTGAATTAATTAGCTGGAGCATATAACTAGGTGTTTATATAGCATTTTCCACAAAATTTTCACCTATGGCCCTGCTTGCTTGTGTTCATTCTCTTCTAGCATGGTGGTGTTGGGGACTTACCCTATACTTGTCTGTGAGGCTGAATCTGTCACCATCAGTACAGTCACCCTGTTGACTTGACTATTTGGCTTGGTTTTCACTGGCTAATCTGGGAACAGACTTTGTTTTTAACATCAGTCACTGCTATCAGTAAAAGCTTAAATAAAATTACAAACCTCTATACCAGGAGGGGTAGCAGAGGACTGTGCCACAAATACCAGAGTTTGAGGAAAATGTCAGGTTAAAGAAACTTTTTTCCATGGACATCAGTGTTTAAGTTGATAGATAAACTAGTCAACAGGAGATTTCAGCTAGGAAAAGAAATGCCAGGATTATTTGAAAGCATTCAGTCACAGACATGGGGTGCTGTTTCTAGTCATTTTGGTGTAAGCATCTCACTATGATTCAGGGGGCAATTTCTGTCATTCAGAAGGTCTTGTCATCCTGCTAATTGTAGATTGTACACCCACGGAAGAGTGCAACAGGTTTTATGGACATGGCTTTCCTTATCCATGTCAGAACAACCAGTTTGATGTATTACGATGTATACTTATGTCCTCTTTTCTGGCCACTCCTGTTTCCTGTGTAAACACAGGGAAATGTACTTCTCCTTTGCATTTTGACTGAGTCACTGTGTTACAGTGAATGCTTTGCCACCATGTCTGTACACTGCAATGTCAGTAGGTACAATCCCCAGGTAGAGAGCTTCTCCTAGTGCAACAACAGCAAGAAGCCAGAATGTCCCTGATGTTGAATCCCTCAACACCACTATAGTTATGCTCGCTAATTGATGACTCTTTCAAGTTTACCCGTTGCACTTCTATCACAGATAATTTCATTTGCAATGCTATGCCACAGAGAACTGGAGAGGTACAAACAAGGACTTGGTATACTGGGGCAGAGAATCAGAAGCACCATTTGGAGGTTAGGAAAGGAGAAGGGTACACCTCATTCAACTTTGTTCCCTGAAGAATGTAGCAATGAATTTGTGTGCCAAATGCTTCAAGAAAATTGCAAACAGAATAAATTCTGACCAAAAAAACTTAACTCTCCATCTAAATAATGAAGTTTGAGTGTAAGAAATGTAATCGTCTAATTTGCAGAGTAAAGCAGCATACAATTTAAATGACTGATCTCAAAGATGGATGTTTAGTCTGAATATCAGATTAATGCTACTTTTGTACAGTCAAGCCTGTAGTGTAGTGGGAATTATTCCCTCAATACATATTAGTAATTAAATATTAGGGAAAGTTATTTTTTCTTACAAGACGTAGAAGCTATGCTAAGGAACATGAAGGACAGGGGACGTGACTTGAGACCCCCAGCACAGTTTCACCAAGGGCAAGTCCTGCGTGATCAACCCAGTGGCCTTAAATGATGGAGTGGCTCCATCAGTGGACAAGAGAAGGGCTATAGATTCTGTACTTCTGCTCTGGTGAGACCTCACCTGGAACACTGCATCCAGCTCTGGGGTCCTCAGCACAGGAAGAACATGGACCTGTAGGAGTGCGTTCAGAGGAGGGACACAGAGATGATCTGAGGCCTGGAGAACCTCTCCTGTGAGGAAAGGCTGAAAGAATTGGGTTTGTTCAGCCTGGAAAAGGAAAGACTTTAGGTTGTTCCAGCTGTTTTTTAAATTCCATTTTGAAAAGGGGAGAACTGTGAGAAGTAATATTGAGGCTGATTGTAATAAGACTAACAGAAACCACTAGTTTCTCCCTTCTTTTAATCTTTTCTATTTATGATTAAGGTAGTTTAAGTTTCATGTATGACATCTGTTTTCTTTTCTTTACACTTGAAATAACATGACTGAATCTCCACGGATTTGATGTTTATATAGCCTTTTATAATTCCAAAATCTATGTTACATGTATGTTATTTGTTTTTAGGTATACTATTTTAGTAAATATTATACAACAGCTATGCTGAATGGGGACAAAAATCCTAGGAAAGTGGCAAAGCTATTAGAGATAATTCTAAATGTCAAACAGTAGGATTTAACTAGATGACAAATCAGACATTAAACAGAGCACAGTCTTTGCAGAGATCTTGACATTACTTTGTAATGGAAGGAGGATTGCAGACATGAATTGAGTTCAAAGTGTTCTAATGGATGCAGGGTGGGGGGAGAAGTTGTAGTCAAAGTGTGTGTGGTTTCTGATTTAACCCTTGAATGGCAAAAAGATCTGCACAAATAAAACAAAATACTTTTAGAAACCCCAAACACCAGTAACTAAAACTTAAAAAACCCAAAAAGAATCAAAAGCCAAAAACAGATACACATAAGAAACTGGCCATTCAGATTCTTTTTTATGAGTTTATCCAGCTCCATTGCCTACAATATTTATAACAGTATCTTTCCACAAAGTGATGCTCTTCATAACCTAAATACAAACATGCAAACCTCCAAACTGACAGCTTGGAACAATAATCTTTAGAAGAGGAGCCTGCATGCCGTTTGGATCAGAACAACCAAGAAAAAGCCCAAATGTTAGGAACAACAATACACCAACTACCTAGTGCAATTCAGTGTGTGCAGAGTGTGAAGTTCAATTCTATTTATTCTATGGTTTCTGTATTGAATTTTTAACCCCCAGTACTTTAATTACTATGAAACCAGCTGCACTGAGCTCAAAGTGAGATAATTATTAAAAAAACCAGAATGACTTCCACTATGTTTTTCACCAAGAAAATACACAGCTATAAAATTTGATGTCTCAAGAGCTTTTCATGTTGAGATTTTAGTACTGACACTTCAAGGGTGAAAAAGAGTTATCATTTTTCATCTCCTATTTCTAGATTGACAAGGATTTAAGTACAACTCCCAGGGGCTCAGGCGCAAGCATTGCTTACTATCAAAAATGAATCAGCTAATTCTGCTACTGAACTCTGTATGTAGAAGCATGGCGATATAGAGATGTGATTTGAATTATGACTAATAAAAATACCATTCTATTGATAGGAAATAAATTACATAAAATGGTAAAAAAAAAAAAAGAAATAAAGCACTTTAACTTCTTTGGGAGTAAAAGCATTTTCTAATTTGTTTTCTTCTGGACTCAGAACTATAAAAAGTGGAAAAAAAGGTGTAGTTGAACCAATTTTGATTTGCTTATTTTTGCAAGCATCCTAAATGAGATTAATTAGCAATTGGAATATGGCTGAGGAAGGAACAGCACCCAACTTAACTGATCTTTGCACATTATCATATAGATGTTATTATGGAGGATCACAGAGGGGTTAAGGCTGGAAGGGACCTGTGGAGATCACCTAGTCCAACATCCCTGCTCAAAACAGGGGTAGCTGGAACAGACTGTTCAAGGCTGTGTCCAGACAGGCTTTGGATATCTCTAAGGCTGGAGATATCACTAAATCCTTTAATAGGTGCACATTTATATAACAGAACTCCCCTCGCAGCATACAAGCAGAAGGTATTTAGTCTTTCATGAATCTCAGCTGATTCAAGAGCCTGTTAGGCTAACATTATGAATCATCTTTCAGCTATATCCTTTTATGCACAGTAAGCCACATCAGGGGGACTGCTGTTACTGAATACCTGGTTTCCAGCTGAGCAGAGAGCTGCTGCTCTTTGACATCTATAATAGCTTTGTAATCTTCTGTGGATGCTGAAAAGCATTTAACAGAGAAGTTTTCTAGCTCTCTGCAGCATTCTGTGAGAACTTTGTCTTTCTCACAGAAGCTATGAAAAACAGAGAGACAGTTTCTGTAAACCAATTCTTTATCTAACACCTGCTACTTGTTTTCCTAGCTTTGCTATGCTACTGTGGAAAATATTTTGAAATGGGTGTTCTAGAATGCTAGCCAATTGTGCTGAGGGGTGGCTGGTCGAAGGACCAATGACCTCCTGACATCTTTGCGAACCACCTTATAAAACTCTATATTAATTAATAAATTAAATGGCTTCTTTCCTCGGACTTGGACTTTGTGTCGTGATTTTCTCCCTGTCCACCTCAAGGAAGTGACAATCTTCATTTAAGCAAAGTCATGTTTTGATGAATATAGTATAAAACTCTTTTAATTTTGACTAAAGAGACATATCCAAGCTCCAGACAAATTTCTGAATGCAACACTTATGGATGGCAAGAAACGTGCATACCTTTGAGGGTGTTTTCTATTAATGGCAGTAAGCTTCTAAAATAAACAGTTACTCCAAAGAAATCCTACTACATTGCAATCATAATGACAGCTCCTGCAGCCCTGCCTTGCAACAGAGTGCAGTGGGCAAAGTACTGTTGCTAAACTCTCTGTAGGCATTAGCTAAAATTCTACTCAGCAGCTTCAAGAATGAAATTATCGAATGAGAAAATTAAGTGTTGGAGGGAGCTCCCAGTGAGAGTGAGTGTCCTCTTGTGAGACTTCTGCTAAAGTCTTGCAGAGCAACATCCCCCTGCAGAAGTACTCAGATAATCCTTGCCAGAGATAATCAAACCACTGACACTTCAGAGAAAATTTCCCTCTTTTGGAGAAGTAAAGAAAATAGGAGGTGTGAAATATTTTGTTTCACTCTCCACAGTGCATATGTGGGTATACCACAGGAAACCCAAGACTTTTAACTGTTCCCCTTTATCTTGACCACCTCTTTCTTGCTTGGAGTCAGAAGAATTGTGACATAGGTGTAGGTCCTAACTGCTGAGCTGCAAGGGCACAATGGAAACGTCACATCCATTCAAATGAAGTACATATCACCCACACAAGGAATTGCTCTGCTGAGTCATATGGAGAGGGAAAAAAAGATTATGATCTTTATTCCTATCTGTTTCTCACAACTATTTTGTGTAGGCTGGTGCACTGTTGTCAGCAACCTTCCACTCCAGGAAGTGGAGGGGTGATGATTTCTTCCATCATCTTTCCTGAGTACTTTCAGGTTAAAACCTAAATTCATACTTTTAAATTTAGGCCAGAAGAGGAAAAGAAAAACAAAAAAACAGGAAAACAAGATTTCTTCTACAAAAATGAGAAGTGGCAGTAGAAGTTTACCATTTACAAGTTTACTTTATGCAGAAAAAGGTTTTTCAGAAGGAACCCTTAATCTTTTTTCTAGATTTTACACCTGAACACCTTGTGGTACTAATAAATAATTCTTTTCCTGACATTAAATACAATTATTCAAATTATAAAAAGGAAGTTTCAAAAAACCTACAACTTCAAATTAGGGTCTCTGCACTCTACTAAAAAGAAAAGCTGGACTTCAGATCTTTAAAACTCTTTATAATCCACAGTATTAGCTACATTTCTTTGCGAAAGAAGAAACTCTCATGGGACAAGTGACAGAAGATTACTGCATGGGTAACAGGTGGTGTCAAAGGTGATGTCATCACAGTTATGTAGTCATTCTGAGTTGTCCTTTTAATTTAACAAAACCTAAAACTTAAAAAAAGGCGGGGGGGAAGCATTAAAGCTCTTACTATTTATTAAGACAGTGAGTTTTGTAGTATTGACCTCAGTTGAAGAAATTTCTAAGAAAGTTTTAAATAATCATCATCATCATCACCTTCATCATCATCATCTTGTGTCCTTAGTATTTATTAAACAGCATTATGTTTCTGATTTGATATTTTATTGAATACTTATTAGAGTTTACATTTGCTATCCTAAACACACTTTAGTGATAATTTAAGTGGTGCTATTAAGTTCATTGGACATTGTCATAATTTTGAGGTGGTAATTTTATTTACCTTAACAATAGGTATAATCATGAATGAAAAGATAATTCCTTACATTTGAGAAAGCAAGAAGTATCTAAACTCCATCATATCTTCAGAGATAAAAGTTCCCCTTAGCAAAAACTTTTATAACTTGACCTAGCTGGTTTGCATTGTGCCAAATAAAAAAAACCCCAAAACAACCCCATATTGAGTTAGACCACAACATTTCAGATATTTCCAAGATAGAATTTTCTAGGATAAATAAGCTTCATAGAAGGTATTATGATGCCCTACTACTATTAATCTTCATGATCACTTATTAAATTCCTTCCCCTTCACCAAACTGTGTCAGGAAGCCTTACTTATTTCAAGATAGGTGCCTGGTAATGAAATTCATGCATATAAATCCCAAAGCACTACGATCTGGAGAAAAGGAGTTAAGAAAAAAATAATTTTCATGGTGGGAAATCTTCAAATTATAGAAATATATTACTGATGTTTAATACACAGATTACAGGCTTACATAGAAGTGTCCAGTTTATCCATCTCCCAAACTGGACAGAAAAAAATCTCCTCCACTTCCATTTCTATAATTTTGCTAAAGAGGTCAGAGTTTGTCACACCTGAAGTTTTAAGTATCCCTGTCAAATGCCAGACAGAAAACAATGACACTTGGGTTCACACTGTGTTTGGGAAATCTAGAATTATTAATGTACCATCATTACTTGGAAAGATTTTGCTCTGATCATGAGGTTTTCATTAAAACCTTTTATACTTTTAAACTAAAAATATTTGTACTTATAACCCAAATTTTCATCTTACCTATTATGAAATAGTTAGGAAATAAACCATAAATGTAAGTCCCACTGCAAGGAACACATTGGGAGTTAAAAGTCTACTATTGTTTGACTATGTAGTCAGACTCTCAGAGGTCAACTGGGTTTACGACTGGAGCTAAACAAATCCTGAAACAAAAATGCCTGTGGTACAAAGTAGTAAGGATTCTAAGAATAGGTAGTGGAAAGAATGAGCAATAATATAAAACCTAAAAAAATGAGAGACAGTAAAATTCACATATCTTTTCCTCTCAAGTTCACAAAATATAAATATGGTTCAAATATTAATTTCAAAATCAATTTTGTCTTGAAAAATATATACAAATGACCCAAATGACTTTTATATGGGGAAACACATATAACTTCCAGTAATTAACACTTGTGCTGTTGGCCTGGTGTTTTGTGTACCACTTTTAATTTAAAATCCATTTTCCATGGATAGAAGCCCTGAAAACAATGATTTGCCATGGAACTATTGGCACAATGCAAAACACAAATACGACCAGTTCTGCCTTTAGACACAAATGATTCATACTGTAGTGAATCACTGTTCCACATAGGCAACTTGATTTTCTGGCTCTATCACCCCTCTCTTTATATCCTAAAACATTATGCTTGAATGTTGGCCATAATATTAATTTACACAACTACTTTATTAATAAAGACTACCAAATTATCTACAGAGCTACAGAAATTGTTATTCTGTGTCACAGAATTAGACAGCAATGCCATGCTTCATCTAAAGCCTCCCGTTCTTGTACCTTTGAAGATTAGGTCAGTATGCCATATGGTTAACCTCAAGTTCCCGCAAGGAAAACACTTCTTTATAGTCAACATATCTGAGAAGCTGTAATTACTTGGCCTTAATTCTTTGGGATTATTTCAGCTGTACTCTCTTGTGCTTATTTGTTATTTCTTATGGTTTATTGAGAGCCAGTTGTTTGCTTGATGCTGTGCAGGCACAAAGAAATAGACTGAATAATGCACTTTTTTCTTTCTAATGTTCCTTTTTTTTTTTTTTTTTTTAATTTAAATTTTTTCATTTTGAGNTTTTTTTTTTTTTTTTTGCAATAGAGTATTGTCATTTTGAGGTTTCACATAACACTTCTAACTCAAATCTGAACTGGGAATTTATATACAATTTTCCAGGGTGACTGCATCATATACATTCAGATATACAAAAGATATTTATTTCAAGTAGAGAAATAGTGTCCTCTCATGAGCAAACAAACATAACCAAAATACAAAGCATTTAAATTCCATAATCCCATGTTGTACTGTTGTTATAAAGAAAGACAGTTTGTAACAAAACTCCACTTCCAATTTAGAGGCTTTCGAAAGTTTTGATTCACATTTTGAGACTATGATCCTTTTCTAGCCAGTTATCCACATCCTTCCTGATTTTAGGCCAAAATTCAACAGAATTAAATGAAGGTGAGGTCTGGTCAGATAATTTTTAGTGTAAAATTATTTCTAGATTCTTGTGAAAACATTTTGGACTAGCACAATGCTAACCAGCTAGTGCTTTGTGTAATTGGACTGAACACCTATTTGCTTGCTGATATACTGCGGTCTTTGGTTCAGGGCTTTCTAGGTACAACAGCAAGAAGTTAGCATTTCTTCAAGCTCATGACTGGGCATCTTGCTGAAAAAGGAAAACCACAAACATGTGATGGAAATACAGCCATGCCTCTCTAAATAATATGAAGCATGGCAGTCTTAGCTGTTCAGTTGTTCCTGCTCAGCATTCAACAGTTGGAAAAACCTGATGAGGAGAGAAGTTGCCACGTGGTGAATTATCTGTTCTGTGAAATTCTGAAATAAATGAATTATACTTTTCCTAGCAGTTAGACCATTCCTTAAGAAAAGAAAGAAAAAAAAAAAGAAAAAAAGAAGTATCAGAGACAGCCAAATGCGTCAGGCAGATGTGGCTGGAGAAGCTACCTGAGGTGCCAGCTGGATTTATACTAGCATTCTTGGAGAGACTGAAGACACGAATGGCTGCTTTGAATTTAATCTTTGTTATTTCCTGCCTGCTGGCGTTACTTACAGGACATTTGCTGTCCACTCTGTTATGCCCTTCAAATGTTGGTTTTGGGTTTTTTCCTTCAATTTTGTTAGTAATTTTTAATACACATTTTTCATTAAATGATACAAAAATATTAAATTGTTGCCTTAATCATTTGGCTTCAATCACTTTGTACTTAACTGAAGACAGACAGCAATTCATGGTAAAGAGCAAAGTCAAATGGTTAACACATTTTGAAATAGATTTTTGGCAATAAAAGAAATTTGTGAAATAGTTTCTGACTTTTTTCTGAAACAAAGCTGCTTTCTGGAACTACTAGAAAGTTTCTGTGATACCATTGCCCTCGTGAAGCTTATTTCCAGCTCACATTGTAATTATGTAATACGAGCCCTGCTAGTGACAAACGACATAGTTTATCCAGAACTTTTATTTAGAAAAGCCAAATCAGTAAACTTGATTAAAATTTGTAGAGCTGACCCTAATCTTACTGGCCAAATACTGTTCTCCACCATCTAGTACAGTAGCAACTAGGTGTCCTGAGGCCAGACTGTGCTGGAAATACCAAGGGCACAGAATCTGAGGGTTTTTATATGGACTATGTCCATCATCTTATGAAGACGCAAGGATTAGTGCATTCATACGCAAGTATGCATATATATCTACATGCACACGCATACTCACATGCGTTCTGGGTATGCATGTCTGTTTCTGAAGCTTTCAGATACTGAGTGCTTCCTAACAGATATGTTATGCACTTATTTGGATGGTAGTGAGTGTTGAACCCTGTGTTTTGTTTCATCACTTAAGTAGTTCTGTGACAAAATTATAGAGGTTTTTTTATTGGGTTTATTTGGTTTTTTGGGGGTTTTCTTAGTATTTATTTTATAGAATGGTTAAAAACCCAATGCTTTGAGGTTCTATGCAGATACATCTGTACTCCTGCATGGAGTCTACCCACAACCTGTCATGTCCCTATCGATTTTTTCATGACCTGCTAGTTCAGCAAGAAGTATCATGCACTGTGGCTTTGTGAAAATGCATCTGTGCCAACTGACCAGCAGCTCTTTGTGAGCTTACTGCCTGGCTTGTTACTATTTCTTGGCTGCTGGGTGAGCCTAAACAGAACAATTCAACTCTGATGGATCAAACAAACAGCTCTGGAGCCTGAATGAGGCCCCAGGGCAATATTTTGTGCAGGCTTGTTGAAAGAGCTTAATATCTTTGAAAACTCGATGTCTGTCAAATTTTGCTGAAACTGTCCAAGGCACTCCAGGGTACCAGTGAGAGAAACACAGACACACAGACAGCATGACTGCCTAAGCCTTGTTTCCTCAGGAAACCAGGCTAAAAATGTGCCTAGAGATATTTTTAATGTCGCAAACTGTTAAGCAGTCCTCAAGATGAGGAAAAGAAATACCTACACTACATATTATTTGGAGGAAGATTTCAATGTGCAAAATGAGAAGAAGAGTAGAAATCCATTAATGCTGTATAAACCAATGATTTTGTACTGAAAGGGAGTGCCTTTGCTTTCCGCAATTTACACTTAAATGAAATCAGCACCAATAACTACAACAATTGTAAATGGCTATTCATTATAAATGCATACAAACCAGTCCATGGCAATAATGTATCTCTTGCTGAAGCAAGGTTAATTTTATTAGACCTGCTCAGAATGTTGTCCCATTCTCTGCTGCATGTTGTGTTTTTGTTCTCTTCCAGAAATATTTATGGATGCCTTCCATTTCTGCAAAAATATCTGTACAGCACTCATTGCATATCTGGTCTGATATTTTGTGAGTTTTGCTCATGACTTTCAGATCACATCCTATGTTCCTAATTGAAGAGAAGGCTCATGTATCTTGAACATGGAATACAAATTAACAAGTATGGATGAAAGAATATTCTTTTTCTTTGTATGAAACTGACTATCCAGACAGACAGTGTCAAGAACCTGTAATGCAAATACAGACCTGTCCTGGGTACAGAGACAAGGGGGTGGGGCTTTTAGCGCTGTCTATTCAATACCACACATGTCAATGCTGGGGAAGCAAGCTTTCCATGGGAAAAAATATATGGGCCCAGAAATGGGAAGTTGGGCATTTTTGCCTGGGTCTCTGCAGGCAAAAGGCATTGGGTCACCCCAGCAGGCCTAAACCCTCTTCATCACTGGTAGTTTCTTTTCCTGTTCCTCTAAACCACAGTTTTTGTGGTTTAGTGCTGAAAGACAGCGACAGTGAGCCCAAGATGCCAGTCTGCAAAAAAGAAACAAAAGAGAGAAGCAGTGACATGGGGCCAAGCTGTGGAGCCCAATCCCAGCAGAGCTGAGTGGAGGGGTGCGGGTGCTGGAGGCAGCTGCACAGGGTCAAACCGATGAAGTGGAGACATCTTAGGAGAGCGTGTGGTGCAACAGAGATATCTAGCTTCCGAAGGGTTTTGTTTGATGCAGCTCCTCGTTGTTTTCTTGGACAGAAGGGGTGTGGAGGGGGATGCAGGCATTAAGCCATGAAAACTCTCATTTCTTCATTTGTTCAGTGGTGAATACCCTTTTGTGGATGAAACACCATCTCTCTTCTGTACACTCTTTGTTATTAATGTTGTTGTGATTATTGAGATTTTCAGTAAACTGTTATTCCAATTCATAATCTCTCTGAAAGTTCCTCCATTATCAGAAGGAGGAGGGGGAAAAAGGAGAAGCTTGAGTGGGTTTAATTTTCCAGCTCTGTTTTAAATAGCACAGCACTTGCTGTCGAAGTACAGCTGAACACTGTCAAAAAATGGTGAGAGCAGAGAGGCATATACTGGAGAGACTGACTAGTATCTTCATAACTTTGAACACCCCACCCTCCCTCAATATTGCCAGGGTTAACTGCTGCCTTACCTGTCTGGAAAGGTGCATAAAGTTTTACATTTCTATGCTTCTAAAGTATTTTTTCTATTTTTATCTTCAGGGATTAAATCTTCTATTAAATACAATTTTAAAGCAAATTAGTTATTTTTGTTCTAAAATGTACAATATCTTCAAGTTTTATTCAAATACTAATGAACCTTTTAAAATACATTTTTAAGCCAAACCATTTAAAATTATCTCCTTCTTCATTTAACTATCAAAATCTAAAAGGCTGTTTGCTGTTTTCTGTTCTGTTGGTTACTGCTTGGTTTTTTTGTGATTTGGTGTTGATGGCATCTCTAACATGCAAAGCAAACACGAAGCGCAAAGTTATACTGCTGCTTTGGTTGTTTGTGGTGTCATCTGTAATAAAGGAAGATAATTGCTCTGAATCCAAGTTTTGGCAGATAAAAAGTTGTTTACAATGTTTAGTCTCTTGCTTTAATTGTGCTGAGAAGACATGGCTATTAGAAACATATTTTTATTTCCATTTGTTTGTTATGACTACCAGTTTAGGGTTTACCTAGTTATTTACAAAATAATTTTTCCTTGACAAAGAGCTATTTCTGAAGACAGCAAATTTCACCTAATTTTTATATGTATTAATAATACTACAATTTACAGTTCTTTTCACAACAAAACGGGAATTTTTCTCAAGTAAGTTGTAAGATATTAGCAGTAGGAGGCAGGAAAAAAGCAGCTACATTTACATTTAAGATTATTAAGTCATAGAAATTATTTGATAACACATAGTAATAGTTCAGACAGGTAGCATAAATATATTATTATAGTCATTTCCTGAGGACATTTTCTAAGAGCAGTACTGAGTATTTACTCTTCGCTGTATTTCAGTGATACTGGAAATTATCCAAGTCACAATGAATCTAGTTAAAAGATCTAAGAACTGTTACTTATAAATCAGCAGTACTGTATAATGTACTTCACTGAGTCAGAGATGGAAGACACAGATTTCCTTTGAAATCCCCTGTTGTTGTGGGTTCAGTGCCTTTGACTGTGAGATCTTTTTTTAACATCAACCTATTAAATTCAAGGAGGGCAGTATACAACTTATGAAGGAAAGTTTTTTCAGACCTGTTAAAAGACTGATTTAAAAATTACAGTTTACATGGATAAACATGAGATTGATTAGATGCTTCATGAAATAAAGTGAAAATAGCTTATTGGCTTTTTTTGTCTAACCAGTTCATGTGAGACTATCAACAAGCAAATAGAATAATAAGGTAGGACTGCTTTTTTCAGCATTACATTTCAGTATCACAAAATTTTAAAATGTGTACATACACTGTTATGTCACTAAGAACATTGTTGTGGACACAGAGTTAAGCACGTACAGAACTTGGACTTTCAAGTGCACATAGACATCTCACAATGTAATGGGAGACTTCTTGACTGTAAAGCCTATATATAATAAAGAAACACGTACACCGTGTGAGATACCTCTTTTCAAAATAGTGTTTCATAAACAGAAGCGTAAGTTGCTAAGTCCCTTCTCCTTCATAAAGAAAACAGAAAAGTAATCTCAGCACTTTTGCAGTTTGTCAGAGTCTCAAGAAGAACTAAAACCGAATAGCTACTAAGAAAAACAAAGTCAGAAAAAGGGGGACAGAACTTGAGTGTATTTTAGTCTGGTTCAATTGCTAATCTTTCACTCATGAGTACAAAACCATATGAGTGAGAAGTTTACAAGAATAAAGACTTAAGACAGGCACATAAAAGAGCTNAAGAATAAAGACTTAAGACAGGGACATAAAAGAGCTGGAATACTAAGGAATGCTATTAGCATGAGACTGATAAACATGACTGATCTTTTATAGTTACACTAAAACTCTTGTGTAAACTTGATTAATCATTGTCATGAATGTTAGTGTGTATGTATTTTTAAAACAGTAAATTAATTTGTCCAAAAAATATAACATTTGTGTATTCTTGGAAGAACAATTTTACTCCAAATACATGTTCTTCAACTAGATTTAGAGCCATCTGTTACAAAACAATTTAACACAA
>VXAZ01009233.1:80614-101293 GCA_013399875.1 Gymnorhina tibicen | reverse complement strand
GTGAGAAGCTGCTGGAAGCTTTTTCNACAACTCTGCAGACACCAAGGTCAGTGGAGAAGGAGGGGGAGGAGGTGCTCCAGGCACCAGAGCTGAGATTCCTCTGCAGGCTGTGGTGCAGACCGTGGTGAAGCAGCTGTGCCCCTGCAGCCCATGGGGATCCATGGGGATGCAGAGATCCACCTGCACCCTGTGGAGGAGCCCCACGCTGGAGCAGGTGGATGCCTGGAGGAGGCTGTGACCCCGTGGGAGACCCATGGAGAGAGGGGCCCTGCTCTCCGGCTGGAACAGCCTGTCCTTGGAGAACTGCACCCCATGGAAGAGTGACCCACACTGCAGCAGTTTGAGGGGGACTGGTGCCTATGGGATGGAACCAAGCTGGAGAAGTTCATGGAGAACTGTCTGTCATGGGAGGGACCCCAGGGTGCAGCAGGAGAATGACTCCTCTCCCTGAGCAGAGGGATGAACTGACCAAAACCCCCATTCCCTGTCTCCTTGCACAACTGGGGTAGGAGGTAGAGCTGGAAGGAGGGAGGGGTGGGCAGGGAGGTGTTTTTAAGGGGTTATTTTACTTCTCATTATCCTGTTCTGATTTTGTTAGTAATAAATTCACTTCATATCTCTAAGTTAAGCCTGTTTTGCCTGTGATGGCATTTGATGAATGATCTCTCACTGTCCTTAATCTCAACCCAGGAACCTTTCATTAAATTTTGTTTCCTCTGTCCAACTGCAGAGAGGAGTGAGTGAGCAGCTTTGGCGGGTGCCTGGCATCTGGCCTGGGTCAACCCACTACAACTATGCATGACATTTGTGAATTCCGGACAAATTTATCTTGGTCCTGGACAAAACAACCACATGGAAAAAGTGAAATATGTTTGAGGAAGCCCAGACATATGGTAGCCTAATCCAGATCAAACTGAGAGCACCCTCTACTCTGGCACCACGGTATTTTGTGAAAGACTCACAGCAGCAGAGTCATCCCCAATAGTGTGAAAACTCAAAACTTTGTCAACGCTTTATTCTACCATTTCTCATCTTCGATATCCTTAGTGTTTTTGATATCCCTGGCAGTGCCAGGAGCAGACCAGGAAATCATTTTCCTTACATCCTGGGAAAGGCCTGAAAGAAGATTGATGGGCACCTTATCTCCTACAAATACCAGTTCTTGGGTGCGGCTCGACACACTGCTAGGAGGTGACCTCTCCAGCACACACTCCTGGACTGCTTGTGGTCTGGCACCTTCAGCCTCATCCACAAGCTGCTTTCTCTTGCTCTGAGCAGAAAATTAATGTGTGGGGAGGATGGGAATTATGAAAACACAAGCAAACAAACAGAAGACCACAACAACAACCAATCGGAAAACCCATCCAAAAACCAGAACAAGGCACTTGAGCAGAATCAGATCATAAAAAGTATTTGATGTGGGTTAAATAGAGCACAAAAGATAGGGGTCACATCACATCTGGAAGGAGGGGAATTGGAGTGTTTCGGCAGCAGTGACATCACTCACTCTGCTCACCCAGGGAACTACAGCCAGGCAGTGTGACAGTGTCACCCCAGGAAAGAAGTAGCTATGAAGCAAGAGCTTGCTTGCCTCATTCCCCTATGAGTAGACATGCACGTCTCCAGCTGTGATGGCACCAGAACACTTGGGAGCCAGGACCTCAATGCATCCCACTGCTGATTGCCAGGAAGTTGACTCATTTTCTACTTCCCAGGTGCACAGAGCAGGACTATGAGGTACCGGGCCCCCACCTGCCAAACGAAAACCAAGGGCTCAGCATTGTGACTCTTTCAGAGCCAAGAGTGTCCACTGCCACCCATCCCAATTCAACAATGAGTACAGTATTGGTGACAATTTTTCACTGACTTTTTACAAGGGGAAAGGCTGAACAACTTCACCATTTAATAACATTCAACAGCCTGGATGTTCTCTGTGTATTTTCTTTCCTTTCAGGCATATTCTCTATTCTGAAAATACCAGCAAGAAATAAGGTAGACTGGCTCTGTGCTGAAGTACCAAGCCATGGCATGAGTTGTCTGTATTTCCAGGACAGAATCAACGTGTAACAAGAGGATGCTGTATACTGCGTGCTCTCGCTCCACTCCACTGGCCTGCACTGGGACTTCTGTTCAGCTTGTGCTTCAGTCACCAGCAACATGAACACTAGACAAAAGACCTCAGCTCTGGGCACTGCTCCTGAGGATGTGTCAGCGAGTTAGAGGAGAATTCAGGGTAGAGCTCTATGGACCAGTGATCAAAGGTGTGAGATCTGCCAAGAAATCCTAAAAACTTTGGGGTGGAGATGAAGGAGGGAAGCCATGACAGTAGGCTTCAAACAGAACAAGCTGGTACAAGGAGGATATAAATCATCTGCGTTCAAAGTCTAGGGGAGACAAGAGAGTCAAAAGGCATGTGTTTTAACTGCATCAAAGAAGTTTCCAATTAGGCAGAAGCAAAACTTTTATCAGTCCTAGGAGTGGGAGAGAGAATGGCATTAATCTCTCCTGGCATTTCCCAGGCAGATTCAATAAAAGCCTAACAATGACAACAGAGCTACAGCTGCTCCTGATCTGGACAGAAAACAGACTCGCACAGATGGAAGAGAAATCAGATAATAGTTTTAATTTCATGTGCAGTAAGTCTGCTATGTCCAAAGTGTGGCAGGGCATTACACCCACTCATCCTGGCTGCGCTTACCCACTCAGAAGTGCACCCAGTATCTCCATTTTAAGCAATTTTCAGTTGCAGTACTTAATGCCAAAATGTCAATTTTTAACATCCAGGGACAAAGCAGCTGAATCAGATATAGCTACTTGAGAACAATCTGCTTCATTTATGGTACCAAGAGCTGCACTGCAATTCAAGCTCTTTAGCAATGGCCATCATTCCAACCACTAACTGGCCAGGGTAGCTCCTTCCAAATACATCACTCTTCAGGGTTAATATTAAGAGTGGTATAATGGTAGATGAAGGTCAAAAGTTTAATATCAGTTTGTTTGTTTGATGCAGACTTTGAGCTGAAACCTTTTCCACTGCATTGTAAAAACAAGCAGGCCCTATTTCCTTGAGGTTAATCTCAGCAACTCTGTGAGACTACAAAAAGGACTTGTAGAGGGACGAGACCACCCCATCCAGATACAGACCTGAAGATAATGGTGAGCAAAAGGGGTGGCACCTTCAAAAGCAGAGATCACATGAACATCACGGTAAAAAAGGGAAATGGATACATAAAAGCACTCAAAGTGGCACAGAACACCACCTGGAGAACTCACAGGAGCTGAACAAGTCCAGTGGGCACAAGAAATTTCTCCTCTTGGCTAGGCCACATGGAGATCCTTCAGGAAGGTGCCTGAGGTCTCTGGCACCAGAAAGTTTTTTAAGCTAACCAGGCTGGAAATCACCTTCCTGTTTGCAGAGAGCTGCTCTCAGTGCTCAGAGCTGCCCATGGCCCATCCCAACACCCATCTCTGTGAGACCAGGCTCCAGACATGAACTACACCCTCTCTCCACCTCTTGCATAGCAGGGGCCTGGCAGCACCCAACACGCATTCATCGAGTCCTTGACCCCTTCTGTCCCCCATGCCAACACTTGTCAATGTTTCACTGATTCGAGGCTGCAGAGGGAGGAGGCTCACAGCTGACTCCAGTAACACAAACAGGCATTCTACTCCATCAGCTGTAAGATATTCAAAGACTTTTCTACAAGTTTCATACAAACTAAGCCTGTGCAAGCACAAGATCACTGCCTGTAGAGCATCACATTAGATGAGTCTTGTGAGTCTCTCACAAGGCTGTTATTACAGTTTTGGCATGGAAGCAGGGCACATAAAGGCTGTGTGGATTGCAGAAGCAGCACTCCATTAAGCCAATGCAGTACTTTCAGTCCAAATAACAGTTTGTAAATTCTAACAGAAAGCTCTCCAGCTCTGTCTTCCTTCAGGTAAGCAACAGAGAGACAGACTGCCCATCTCTGTTCCTGATCTCTGGATCATATGGGCCATTCAATGAAGAGTTGGATTTTATGATCCTTGTGGGTGCCTTCCAACTCAGAACAGTCTGTGAAATCTGCGAAACACTACTACAGCAATCAAAGAACATACAGACCTCTTCAGGAGACCAGAATCTGGCACAACATCTCCTGAAAGGACTTGAAATTTGTACCCTTTCCCCATTCAAATCCACAATGAGATGCTCACACTCCTCAGAACAAGTGGGCTCAAAGCCTTCCAGTTCATAATGCACAATGGTTCCACTGCACAGATCCATGATGTGTACGGTACATGCCCTATGTCAAACAATTGTTTTCTGTTCTCTTGTGCTGCACACCTCTGAGCAGGGTAGGAACATGTGCCAACAAATTAGTAATAGTTATGTTTGCTTCACGCTCCCCCGGCTTCGTGCAAGAAGTCTCCTTTCTCCTCAAGACCTGTTCTCCACATGGCCTGTGTTGCATTCCTGCATGAAAGCTGCCCTGGCATTGGGAGACACAGGCTGAAATCCAGCCAGACCTCTGGAGACCTAGTCCTAGTGCACTCCTGGGGAAAGCACATAACATGACAGTCTACCAAAAAAACATTTAAGTACTGTTTTCTATTGTTCATAGGCAGGTTTCCAAACTCTGCCTATACTTCTTACTTGCGACTCTGAAAAGCACTCCAGATGTTCAGGTGATCTAACCTGGCAAGTTGGACTCTCTCTCTCCTGTGTCTGTACTGCCAGGGTATCAAGAGAATTTACAGTTCTGAAAGACTTTTCAGAGGTCTTAATCTCTGGAAAGTTAGAGGTAACTTGAAAAGCAGAGAGACCAACAGAAAAAATACACTCTACCCTCATTCCTTCTCTTGTATGCAGGGTCAAAAGAGATAAAAATGGGAGAAAAGAAGGAATGCAAACGCTAGTAAGGGGGATTTTGAAAGTTATAATGAGCATTTCAATCTCAAATGCCATTAAAACTTCATTTCCCTTTTCACCTTCTATTTTGGAATGCTAAACTTGTATTGCATAGGTAATGCCTTTTCCTTTTCAACCTTATCATTTTTAAGTGATGTTTCTATGGCCAAAAAACCCATAGGGGCAGCCTTGCAAGTCTTTTGAGAGAACTGTTTGCAAGCATCCAAGAATGCCACAAGAGACTGAAACTTCCATCCTCATGCAAAAAAAGCAGATGGAAAGTGGCACAAGGATATACAGCTAGAAAACTCCTCCTGAGAAGATACACATCCTCTTCTCAGTCCTCTACCACCAGTCCATGAAATAAAATCTTTACCTGCACTCAGCTCCAAGTAATAAAATCAAACAGAAGTAAGAATCACTGTCATTCCCAGAATCTGCCTAGATCCATTATTTTCTCTGGTCCCTTCTCTCCTTCTTTCTTGAAATCATCCATCAGTTTCATCCATCTTATCCTTCTCCTGTCCTGCCAAGATCTCCCTCCTCCCCTCCACTTTTCTTCCACACCGCTTATTCCCTCAAAATTCATTTCTCCCCATCCAAAAATGAATAACGTAACTTCATGCCAAAAGGTAAGAAGAGTCACTCTGGGAGACTCAAAAAGCCCTTTCAGCTATCCTGTCTCTGCCAATGACAAGTAGACAATGCTTACATCCAGATTATGAGAACAAGATACATATGAAGTCAGCTTCAGTACTGTCTCACACTGAACACCAAGCTATGTATTGGAAATAGGGGATACATTCCCATTCCCAGTACCCCAGGACTTGTAGAAAGGTGTCTTGGGGTGACTTTATGCTGTTGTATCCCCTATCACTGCTCTATGCCCAGACATGATTCCTGAGCCTTTCTATGCCTTTAAAACTGGATGCAAGAGACAGAGTAAAAACTGAGTGAACTTTTCAAAACAGTTTGTGCTTCAAGGACACAGAGATTAGCTACGGCGGCTGCTGCTGCTGAGGAGCAGGGGAAGCATCGCTTCTTGCTTTTCAGTCACCTTTTCGGCTCTGTTTCTTTGGAGGGAGACGGAGAGTTGAGGGGGTTTTTTCTGGGACTTCGGCTTTTCCCTTCTTCTCCTCTGGACTTGTTCAGAACACCAGAACATCAGAACCCCACCGGGGGACCTTCCACCGGCCTGGAGGGGGGCCCCCCACGCCAACCCAGCTCCGAGGAGGAGGAGAGAGACCACACCCACAGAAGGACTCTAAAATCTTTCAGGTTTTCTCTCCAGAGCGAGAGATTTTATTATTTAGCACTATTATTATTATTTTCCTGTGTGTTTGTTAAATAAATAGTTTTTATTTTCTCCTTCACTTTCCTCCGAGGAAAATTTTTTTCCTGAACCCGGTTGGGGGGAGGGGTGGTTATAACCTGCCTTCCTTTGAGGAGACGTTCCTTTTTGACGTTTCCCTGAATTTGGCCTAAACCACCACAAAAGGAAACAGTTAAACACATCACTTTAAATAAGGCAATTAATATATAATGAAATAGTGCTGGTTTTCTGCCTGAGAGCCAGCTACATGCACTGTAAATTTCATGACATGGCTCCATACGGAGCAAACTGTACAAGAGAGCTCCATAAAAAGTACCTCCCCTCTCCTCACTCTGCTGCCCTCACAATAGATTTATGTTGAAGAAGGAAGACATGTGCTACTTGCTTCCAAACCATGCTTCTGCATTCTTGACACAGGTACAGGGTCCTGGTTTCAGTGTCTCTGCTTTAAACAAGACAGTTGTCCCCTCTCCTGATCAGAGAGGTGTGATTTTTGCTGCATCTTGCTTCCTGATGGATGTCGGCAGAGGAACATCTATCTGCTAAGCAGGCTGCTCCAAAGCTTTCTACTCTTGCCTGGCCAGCATCAGGGCACAGCTGGGGAGCAGTGCAGAACATACCTCACGCCAGCAAGGTTAACGTGTCTTACACGTTCTGCAGGAGACAGCTGTCACCTGCATGGGACACACTACCAAGACTCACATAAAAGCACCTTCACTGGGATACGACTGCTTTTAGCAGCTGACTAATCGACTAAGACAACTAAGTCCCAGGTCCACACAGCTGGACTGGAACAGTTTCAGTAAACAAAAGTACATCACCTAATTGTATTTCCTCTGAATAATGCTACTAATGCTTCTTTCACAGGGCAAAGATCTCTCTCCCCAGGACCTGGGGCAACCCTGCCCCTGTGGTTAAGCAAGAGCATTCAAAGAGACAGGCATTGAAAAAACGGTGTGCAGAGGAACTTCTCATTTCCAGGCAGCTTTAAAACATTCAACTTCACATTGCTCCAAAGGCATTCCTCACCCTTTATTCTTGCCTTATGCAGAGAAAAGGCTTCTGGCTGCAACCCTGATAGGAGCACAGTGATCACAAAGCAAGCAAGCAATGAGAAAGGTGTCTGTTTGTTGTGCTAGTCCGCAGGTGCCACTTTTTAGTACAAGCAATAAGTGCAGTTTCCCATCCCGTGTGTCCTCATTTGCCACCAGCTTTCATGGCAATGAAAAGGGCTTCATTAGAAACAGCAGAATGGGAAACACATCCTTCTTGCTAAATCAAGTATTGTAGTAAGGTGTAGTTTTCTTCAAGTAGCATGCACTCATCCTGAAATGGTTTTGGAAGACAGGACAGATTCATGCAAACACGGACCAGGCTCAGGCAGGAGCAGTCAGCCCACTGGAGCACAGTCCAGTCATTATTTGTTCTTCCCCACACCAGTATTATTCCCAGGTGATTCAACCAGACCTCCTGTTCCCATTCTCCTCTTTTCCCTTTCATCCAAAGCAATACGGGACAGCTTTATCCCAGATGCAAGTTAACTTTCTGGCTAAGAGAAAGGCCATCCTCAGTGACATACCAGTGTGGCTGCAGCTTTCTCCAGCTGCACCTTGCGAACTCCCAGAAGGAAGACTCCCTCACCTTCGTCATGCCCTGCACCACCTTCTTTAGGCTGACCTACCCTCACAGACTTCTGCCCACACTCACCATGCATGATCTGGAGAACCAGCAGAGCAGGGAGTACTTTCAGGAACACCCGCCTCTTGATTCCAGAGAGGACTCACCTGCAGGCAGAGGGAAGCCAGTGTGGTTGGGCTTGTGACTCTCCTAATCAGAGAGCTACTAATTATATGGGTATACTCCCAAGTACCAAGTCCTATGCACCACCAGGCAGGTGGGGAGGCAGTCCCTGGTTTGCAGCCTGCAAAGAAACTAGAGGAGACCCCTCAAAACACCAAGGTAATTACTGTGCTGCTAGCCTGATAGAAGAGTAGGTAGAGACTTTGATAAGACATCCTTTTGCTTCACTGGTCTGAGACAACCCTCGTCTTGACCTTCTAGCAGCTCTTGCTTTCCCTTGAGGAAGATCTATATCATAAAGGCAAATGCTCCTCTCTCCTGTCCTCTCCTGCTCAGTGACACCTCATTTATAACAAGATCTTCCCACGAGAATGTACATCAATAAATCAAGGCCAAGACCTCAATACAGCCATCCAAACTTTGTGTTAAAAGGATCATGCTGTCCCTTCTCATTTTAAGCATTCCTTTTCTTGGGTTGTGAAAGCTTTTGGGTAAAGCTGTGTGAAATACACTGCTGTCCCTATGGAGAAAATATTGCTAAGAGCTGATCTTGGAGACAAACGTTTAACAAATTATCTGTTCCAACACCTGGCAGTGGTACTCCATGGGCCACCTTCCAGTCTTCTGGTACTGAGGAGGCTGCTCACTGGTGCACAGGAAGATGCATGTGTCACAACAGATCTCCAGCTTTTCCTTCCAGCTTAAAGGAAACGTGAAACTTTTATTTTGCCCTAAGAAGGCAGAAAGCATAAATACTAACTGTAATTGTTGTGTCTCTGGAAGTAGTTCCAAGCACAAATGAGGAAGTTTGTTGCAAAGGAGCAATAGAAAAAGCAGCAGGGACACTGGAAAGACTGAGGCCTTCTTCACCTCAGTCTTTACTGCTAAGATCAGCCTTCAGGCACCCTGGAGCCCTGAGAGATGTGGAAAATCCAAAGCAAGGAAGACTGACCCTTGCTGGAGGAAGATCAGGTCAGGGAACATTTAAACAGTGTGGATATGGACAAGGGCCCGATGAAATGGACCTACAGGAGCTGCAGAAGCTGGCCTGTGTTGTTGCAAGGTCATTCTTGGTTTTCTTTGAAAGCTCACGGCAATGGGGTATCTATCGTCCCCGAGGACTGGAAGAATGTGTCACCCTTACCTTCAAAAGGGCAAGACAGAGGATCTGGGAAACCACAGATCAGCCTGAGCTTGATCAGAGAGTTGAATGTTAAAAGGAACTTTTAGACTCTGAGGGTGGTCACACACTGTGCCTGTCTCAGACACAAGTTGCTGAGAGAGGCTGTGGAGTCTCCACCCTTAGATACTCAAAACCCAGCTAGACAACGCCCTGACTCTGCTCTGAGCTGGCAGTGGACTAGGTGATTTCCAGAGCTCCCTCCACCTTCAGCCATGCTATGACCCTGTGAAATCTGCACTGATCTCAAGGGAGAGGGTTCTGAGGAGATACAGTGAAAGTAGACCAGAACTTTCTGTGTGCATTGAGTGTGAAGAAGACAGGAGATATCCCTGTTACACAACACTGCCTGCGAGGCATCTCATCAGATGGGCCATGCTCAGGGGAAGGAAAACAAGCAGCAACTCAAACAGATGATGTAAAGCAACAAAAATAACTTGACCGCAGTGTAAACTCTCTCATTCAAGACCAACTAGATGAGGAACAGGCAGGTTAAAAGGTTTTCTGGGGAGGCTGGGAAAAGGAGAACAGCATCAAAGTAGTAAAAAGTGGAAACTGGTAGATACACAGAGAAAAGTGAGAAAGATGGAGAGTCAACCCAGCTTTTGTAAACCCTTGCCAGGCTTCCCAAGCCAAACTGCGCTACCAAAACCCAAAGTCACCATGACATGGTATACTCAGATTCCAGTACTATGACAGTCCTTCACCACAGTGATAAGGCAGCATGAGGTTAGAAGGAAGGTCCTCAAAGTGGTTTGTGAAAAACGGGAAACACCTACATTTGAGTGCTGCAGGCTTAAGTTCAAAATAGACTTGCACCACCATGTTTACACACCTACGTGTCTTCCAGGAAGCATAAATCTGTGGAACAGAAGCAGACTGTCACAGGTCTTGTGAGTCCATCTTTTGTCCTGCCTTTCTCATTCATTTTTCTACATTCTCCCCTAAGGACTTTTTTTCCAAAATTCTCAAGTAATGGAGAGACCATCATCATCCTGCTAAACTTAAACAAGCAGACAGCTGCCTTTACAATTATGCACCTTTTCTCTGCTGTCAAAATTAAATGTCCTTTTGTGCAGTGTCCCTTGCTTCTTATTCTATTTAGCCAGATCCCAGGCAAAAGACTGTACCCTTCTTACCTCAACCTAGCTTTCCTCCACAGCTGACACACAGCTTCCCAGTCTTCCCTGGTTTTTATCTCATTCTCTTTCTGTCAGCCATGTTTCCTGAACAGCTGACAAATTTGTCCTCCTTGCTTCCACTCTCTTTGGCTCATATGCATTTTACCAGAGAAGCTGCACCTAAAACTGGCATACATCCATTCCACTAACATGGATGGACAGAACCATCCAAAGCTTCCTTTAAAATTTACCAGATATTCTCCAGTTCATATTTATAATTTTCTTTCTACAGCATGTCACTGGGTCATATTGGAATGAAATGCAGCCTTTGGACACTTTTCTGCAGAACTGCACGGGGTCTGATGGTACTGCATCATCTGAAGACTCGAACCTCTCTCTGCTGAACTGCATCCTCATTTTCCCATGCCATTACTTCAGCTCATCAAAGCAGTTTCAAACCAGAGGCCTGTCATTCTGCAAGCTTCCTGCTCCTCCTGGTTTTCTGTTTATTATTTATTCCATTGTCCTAATTGCTAATAAAAATACAAAAAGCATCAGATGTCAGGAAGAACCCTGCAAAATTCTTCTCAATAAATCCTCACATTCTGATACCAAACTGTCATGTAAGCTCTCCTCTATAATTCTCACCAGATTTACATATACCTGACCACAGACAGATGTATATAGTGCATATTCTTTTATCTTAATTGTGTGGGATAACATTTTTCTAAAGTCAAGATAAATGATCCCACATCCACTGGGCTCACCACCCTCTGGAAGATGAAATCAGTGTGTTGACATGATTGGTTTCGGCATGCTCATGCTGCCTTTTTCATCTCATTATTTCTCCCACGTGTTCCACTTTTTCTTATTGTTCTGATATACTTCTTAAAGAGAGGCTCAAGCTTCCTGGTGTCTAGAGTTCAGGAATCTCCTCCATCTTCTGAAGAGTCCTCAAAGACAACCTGTTGATTGCTCTGAGTTAATTTGCAGCTCACACTGACAGGGGTCCCCACATAACTTCCATGACCACTGTCCAACATCACCTGCCCCACTGTAGTCCAAAGTACCACTCCTCCCTTCTTGCTGTTACAGGGAAATTTAGCCAGGCTTGGGGAGGGCTCTGCATGTGTCCCTAGAAGAAACCCGGTGTGGCTGGAAGCTGTGACCCATACCAGACTGGACTGCACTGCTGAGCTGATCACAGGGCATGCCAAGACCCTTAGGCAGCAACTGGTATCCCAAGTACCCACTGGGATCCCCAGACTGGGCTGCATGCAGGACGTTGAAGTGCTTGTTGTTCATAGCCTACAAGGGGTGCAAGTTCCTCAGGATCTCCAAGCTTTTGTTCTCCTGGGGCACTGGGAGGAGGTTTCTCCAACACCAAGACTAAGCTCCATGTCCAGCCCAGCAAATACCTGTATCATTAGCAGATCACTCACAGAAAGCCTTATCTGCAGCAGGAGGAGACCTCTGGTCTCACCTGTGACTGGAGCAACACCCAGGACCCCAGATTCAATCAGTGAGCCAGAGAACACCTCCTGTCACAGCCTGCCTTCTCGGGCTGCACAAAGCCTTGCTGCTCCTGCTACGGAAAGTCAGGCCTGCAGCACTGTGCAACCCAGCAGCTCTCTGCAGGACAGGCTGTCTCACACTCCTGCCCACACTGGGTTTTGCTCTGCACACCAGCAAATGTCCCTGTGCAGGCATGGTTCTCCAAAGGCAAGATGAGGATGAAAGCATCTTCTCCTTTTCCCCTGTGAGAAGCACCTCTTTTGGATTAGTTTCTGCATGCAAAACTGGTGTGATTTTATTAATATAATTACAGGCTTTAGCTTCTACTGAAAATATATTCCCACATAAACAGGCCTGGAAAGCCCAGTGGTAGTAACAGGATAAGCAAAGGTGTCTGTGCTTTGTAGTACACAAAAAGAAACAGCTCTAGAAATCCAGAGAGCAGCTACAGCTCACACCTTATAGCTCAGCAGATAACACTATCGTTGCCATTTTTGTTTCTTTTCCCTTTTATTCCAGCCATAGCTCTCTAATTTCAAAACAGAAATTGTCTTTTCCTACCCAGGAAAGGGGTGGGGAATTGCTCCCAGAGAACTCTCTTCAGAACATTTATGCATTACGTTTGCAAGTAATCTGTCGTGCACCTCTTGAGTCCAGAATGTCTGACTGTTGTCCTTTGCCATCACTTCCCTGCTCCCAGCAGCACAGTCAGAGCACACAGAGGGCAGGAGCACACAGAAGCTGTGCCATACACTGGGCTACGCTGGGCAATCCGCTTGCCCCCGTGTGCCCGTTGGCCACACCGATGCTACAGACTGGTTTGCTGGCTCCAACCCTCATCCAGGCAACATTTTTCACTAATTTAATGCTCTCGGGTTTACATTTTTGAGTTTGGTTTGTTGTTTTTTTTTCCAAAAATCCACCCACACATGCTTCCATCTTCAAAGTTTCGAAATGTAATACAAGTACACCCTTAAAAAGGCAACGCTGAAGGCAAACAGAGGAATGGCAGTGTTATCTACAATTTGTAAGACATACACATGAGAAACAGTTTCCTGCCTTTTACAGATGTTTTATCACAGTTTGTGTTGAGCTGCTGCTTCAAGACAAAATCAGAGCCCTCAGAATTTCATCACCAGACACCAGCCTTCTAGGTCAGATGCCAAATAAGAGCAGACCATTTCATTTCTGGTCTTGCTTCCCTCAAACCTACCACACCAAATGGTTTGTGAGCCTCTCAGCTTAAGCTGGGTTCCCCTCGAAGCCATAGGCACTCTCCTAGGCATATCTGCAAGACACACCCCTAGACACACGTTGCCATCCAAATTCCACTTCCGTGCTGTAATACTATCAAGGAGAAATTACCAGTAATAAATTCCTTTGGAACCAAAGTCAACCAGACCATATGATTATACAGCACCCCAGAGCTTTAAATACCTTCTGCACGTGTCATCTCAAACACTACCACAAGCTCAGAGGCTACAGGTTTATTGTTACGAGAGTAATAAACAATACTGAAAGCCACCTTTCACCTCCTGGTTCATTGCTTGGACACACCTAATGCAGGGCACATGCAGCATGTCTCTTCCACAACTGTGGTCTGAGAAGCAACATCCTGCCTACAAAGATGTTGCCTTGGAGGTTTATCAGTTCAGAGTCTCCAGATCAAGAACCTAACCACCAGACCATGGTCTTGGCCATGTCACTTGACAGCCAGCTGCTAACAGTCAGCAGAGAGCTACAGAAAAAGGCATGTTCCCAGGCTGGCTTCTATGTATTCAGTCTCCAGAACAGGATCGCAGGCAGTCCAGTCACAAGCACACATACTGCAGTTTTGCCCCCACGTGCTCCAGTTTTGCCTCTTCACACAAAAACAGGGGCCGTGTATCAGAGCATGGCACGCTGAGCCCTGCATGAGGTCCTGCCACTGCAGCCAGTGTGCAGAAACACAAGAACTGTGTCCCACAACCCTGCTGCTGCTGGGTGCCCCAGCAGCTGTGTACAACAGTGGGAATCTCATGGGTAAGGCTATTGAATATGCATTAACGGAGAATCCAAAGTGGGACACTTACTGCAGACACTTGAGC
Organism: Gymnorhina tibicen; assembly: GCA_013399875.1. Lineage (NCBI taxonomy): Eukaryota > Metazoa > Chordata > Aves > Passeriformes > Artamidae > Gymnorhina > Gymnorhina tibicen. Next base: position 87,366 of record VXAZ01009233.1, on the reverse strand, counting down.
CTTGATAGGGAAGAATTTTAAGCTGGTGCCACAAGAAAATTGAGTTACTGATGAAGTCTTGCAAACAGAGCCAGNAAAAAAAAGAAAGATTCTAATAGTTTTTGTAAACAAGAAAGGAGGTGGAGAGCCATTAACTAAGTGATCTCACATTCCTCAATTTGCTTTATCAATCTCAGTATTCAGAAAAAAGCTTAAGAGCAGTCCATGCTCCCTAGTGAATCAACAAAACCACACAAAGGACTGTACCGCTTCTCACAGCCTCCAGGCTGTACATTAGCTTTTAGCAACGGTATCTACCACATGAATAATGCAGCACGTCTTCCAGAGCATCTGTACTCCAATCAATCCACAGTAGCAAATAAAAACCTTTCAGCACGCCTTTCTATCAGGCAGCAGAACCTTTTTACAGCTGCTCAGAGGCATATCCTTGGAAAAACAACCCTATCTGCGACCAGAGCTGGAAGCTTTTAAATCGGCCAGCTGGGAACCAGCCTTTTAAATCAGCTATCCTGCGATGGGCCTCGATTTTATCAATTGCCTTTCTTTGTCTTTTGTTCCATAAGGATCCACACCCACCGTTCCGGGGCTCAGATTAAGGGAGCTCAGACTAAGGTTTCAGTCGGCTTTCAGAAAAAGACACGTGTCTCTTCCCAAAAACAGCTCACAGCCTGCAGCCGGCCCTTCCCAAGAGGGACGTGGTGGCCTCACCAGACACACAGCATACACACCACATCCTTCTGCTGCACTATAAAGCAGCCTCATTCTTAGGTATGGGCAAAGAGTCTTCACCAAACCAAGCATCAGTCAGATGCTCCAATCTGTATTTTCAGAAGCAGAACACGTGATGAAAAGAGGCACTTTGTCCATGTCCATCACCAATGCTGGTTTGAGCATTGGTCCTCTGCAGAAGCACAAAGGTCCCTTCTCCTGGGCAGTCCACCAGGAGTTGTGGGAACTGCTTCTGTCACCACAGGCAGCTGCACATCATGCAGGCTACTGGCTGCCTGAGGAAGGGCATGCCACCAGTGCAGATGGACCAGCGTTCGCAGAAGTGGTGGGGCACAAAATGACAGCAGCAAGCAAGATCTCAAAGAACAAAATATTCTAGAGATGTTATCTTTCATCAGAAAACCCAGCTCTAAATAACACTCAAAAATATTTGCAGCTCTCCAGCATTGGCACAGATACTTAGATATGGTGCCCTGGTAAGCTGGTTGTGAAAAAAAACTCTGCCTGTAGAATAAATATTGCACATGTAGAGAGGACATGAAGTAGGAAAGTGAAGGAGTCACTCAAAACAAAGTAATCAGATTATTTCCTCATCCACAAAACAGGAAGCTCAATAGCTTTCTCTGAGAGCACACAGCAGCCCCTCTTGCCCCTTATTTTCAGTGCACACTGGCTGAGGCAGGACACGAGGTCTCATGTGAGTCCCTGCAAGGAGACATGTCAGACTTTCCTCCATGCTGGCAGTAAGTGAAAGCTTATGCAGAGGGAACTGGGTGGTCACATCCTCAGGAGAGGTGAGACAGTGTTTCCTCCACTGACATAGGCATCTTCTTCTCAGACCACAAGCAGAAAGGTAATTCAGTACTTTTACATCTGCCAGTTATTGGCTTAGGTCATGGAAGGCAAACAGTGCATAGAGCCTGTACCGAATAGAAAGACTCCAGAAACCCACTGCAGCCATCAGCAGCCGGTACCACATTGTTTGTCTCAGAGCATCTCTCTAACGAGGGAACCCAAGGCTGCCCAGCAAGGGCCAAATTCATACCAAGGTCCCAAGCTTGGCAAAACACACATGCAATTTTCTTTTTGCTTTAGCAGATACACCAAGTGTTGTAAACCTCAAAATAATTTTAAGCACATATGTCCAGGGGCAGGCAAGGGCTGCCAGGAGTGAGTGAAACAAGACCACTCTTCACAAGACAAGGTTGAGACAGCAAAAATCCCATGGCCTTCCTGGATGAGTTTTCCAGCTGCACTTGTATTCAGTCACAAGTTTAAACCACAATGCACTCCCCAAGGCAGGCAGCAATGCCAAATGACATCCAGCATAGTAACGCCCTAATGGTGACACCTGTCCATGTTATTGCCACATCCCCATTGCCTGGTATTTCTCCATGGATGTGCTCCTCTGCCATGCTGGGAAAGCAGGCAGACAGACAAGGGAGCACATGTGCCTCACAAAAATAGCTCAGCCAGGTTATTTTTAACTGGGTCATCCCAGCACAGCCAGCAGCAATGGTGAGGAGCAGAGAAGAGAGCAAAGAGAAAAACTGGAAGAGACCACAGCCTCAGGCAGCTCCCAAGAGGCTCAGACTCTCCTGTCACCTGATCTGGTGAGGAATCCAAGACTGTATTTTGGGTAGAATCCCCCAGAACATTTTGAAGTGCACATCATGAAGTACTGGCTGAATTGTCACCTGTTCTTTATTTTATTGCTGTGGTCACTTCCAAAGCTGACACCAAATGTGTTCTTGAGCCTTCCTGGGACAACTGAGAGAAGCAAAGAGAAATTACAACAGTGATGCGCACAGAACCACAAGAAAACATCAGGCCAGAAGGCACTTCTGGAGGTCCTGAGTCCTGTCCTCAGCCCATAGCAAAGCTCACTACAAAGGCAGGTCAGGCTACTTAGACTGTCCAGCTGAGTTTGAAAGACTGATGAGGATAGAGATCCCACTGGCTTCCTTGGGAAATGTGCCTATCTAGAGTCTTGTGGAGAATCGTAGGCTGCAGTTGCCCTGCAGAGTTACCCAGATGACTCTGGTCAAATTTGCTGCCCGCCAGGACCCTCACAGGCTTCACAAGAGCTGCTCCTTTCACTGCAGGGAGAGGCTGCACATCAGGGGCAGAAGTTGACATTTATTTTATTAAATTTCATGAGAGGCTGGTTTTCCCCTCATTATAAGCATAAAGCAATCTGGGAGCCTCCACGTTGCTTAGGAAGCCCAGGGGCTGGGAAGTGCCCATGGAGGGTCTGTTGCCAGACCTTGGACTTCTCTGCAGTGGCCTGACAAGCATAATTCTTCCCATGAGCAACCACAGCAGTTCACCCTGGAGCAAGGGAGCCTGAGGCACCATCACTGTACTCCACTGCCAACAGCATCTAGAGCTCTGCTTCTTGAAGGTTCACACCTCTCACTCGGGCACCGGGAGTGAAACATCACTAATCACCCCTGGTCGCAGGAGAAGTTTCTTCATTAATATTTTTAAGCCAACATCAGCTAGAAATCAAGCTAAAGCACATGGGCCACCCTTCAGTGCCTGTGAAGGCACTTGTGCTCAGCCAATGCAAACTCAGTTTGTGCATCCCAGGAGGCACAGGGGAATACTCCAGGGATGATCTCATGCTCAGTGGTAACACCTTTTTCCAGCAGCTCAACCTGTCCCTTCACCACTCCCTTTTCTGCTCCATGTTGGTGCCACACTCTGCAAGCTCTGACAGAAAGAAACATGTTTGAGCTGAGGACATAAATGTCTTCAGTCAACATGGCCTTTACAAGATACCATAGTGGATCTTGTAGGGGAGTGTGAAGGCTAGCAAAACACAAAATAAGCCCAAAACTCAGCTCAGTTTCATTAGGCTTATCAGAGCTCTCAGGAAGGGCAGGAGGCAGTATTACCGAAGCAGAGGATGGGGCAATGCCAGCCTCTTTGGAGAATAAGCCCTCCTTCCTCTGATTCATCTCCAGCTTTCCAAGATAGCCTGTGTACAGAAAGATAAAGCTAACTTGACTGCATTCTCCAGAGACAATACCCTCTTTCACTCTGCTGGTTACCTGGGCAGCAAAGAAAATATTATTGCTTATCAACTTCCTTGTGAGTACTAATGTGCTCCTGAATTCAACAAGAGGGCAAATTCCATCTTACAGACCTTTTATATGCTGGCAAGGTCCTGCTTCATTACAAAAGAAAAGCAAACAAAACAATCCTGGTTCAAAGAACAATAAAAACTGGAAGTCTCTTCTGCCCCCCCACACCTGCAAAAACTCAGTTTGAAAAGGAAGTTATTAACTTTCAGAGACATTGCCACATTTCTTGTCAGAAAGGCAGCCTTGAAAAACTCATCATCAGACGCTCTGCAAGCTCAGCAGTTTCTCCTGAAACAAGAACACCATGCTTTCACTCTCCTGTTTCACAGAAAGGAGTTTCTGCTATTCAAGGCCAAGCTGGCTTCTGAGTTTCAGAAACCAAGGTTCAGTTTCCCATCAAAATGATGCAGCTGGGTCTCAGTAACCTTGTGGGAATCCAGAAGGCAGAAAGAACATCCTCTGCCTGTTTTAAGTAATTTTAAATAATTTAACCCCCCTGGACAGTGCTATATTTGACCTTTGTCCATGGAGAAAACTTCTAACCTTTTCAGTAGAATTAGATGATAGAATATTTTGTAAAGTTATCACAGGGTGAAAATCTAAAGGTTTTGGGTTTATTAATATAGCAAATAGATAAAGAGCAAAAAACTCCAAAATGGAGGATTGCTGTAGTTTCTAAGTTTCTTCTGCTCCTTCTATCCCTCCATGTTCTGCAGTAAAAGCAGTTTCAAAGGATTGGATGAAAAATTCCGCAGTTCCGGTGGGCATTTGTTAAGTATTGGTAGATAAATGAAAATATCTTTCGTTTTAAGTCCTTATTGGGTAATTTACCTTTAAAAGGCCGTGTTATCTTGATTCTGCGGACATTCAGCGGACATTTTAAGAACATTCAGAACTCTCTGCTATACTCCTTGCTCTATTCTTAACTTTTCTGATAAGACTTAATAAACTATCTGTAAGCAGAGAGTGATGGATGTCTCATTAGTATTTGGGATTCCTGGCAAGGATCTCAAATCCTCCCTCATCAGGGGAGGTCTGGTTTAAGGCACAGCAAAACCAACAGGTGGAATTCAAAACAGAATCCCACAGTAACCTGCTCTGTTCTTTGGGAAGACAAGGACACTTCGTCCCACATGTGTTTATTGTGAGACCTAACCATGCCTGCAGACATCTGGCAGAGTGGGTATCTCTTGTAAAGGCTACTGCACAGAAGGCTTTCCTTGCAGCAAAGGCTTTCCTTGAGCACCACTGGTTAAAGGATTCAAGACTGTTCACCTTCAAGGAATCCCAAGATCTTGGTTACTTGCCCACAGGAGTCCAAGTGGGATCCATTGGGCTAGCCAGTTTTCTTCTCAAACCTCTTCTGCCTACCTGAGGAGTTGTGGCCGCCACCAGAACACAGATACATGAAAAAACCTGAAGTGCCCAGCGGGATGGTGAGGCAATGGAAATACACCAAGTGCCGATGTTTCTCCTGAGTTCTGTCAAGGTTTGAAGGTTACACACTTCACTTGAATGTCCCAGTATACAGCCCTTACATGTAATGTGATGTAATGTCGCTGCAATCCCCCATGGCTGAAGCTGGCCTGAATACTGGTAGGACGTGATAAGATCCTGGCCAGTGACACCAAGTCTGTATCTCATCTCTGGAGCTGCCTGGGGAAATGAAAACTGATGAAGAGCTGGGGGGCAATAACCAGGCTCTGACTTGTCTGGGAAGGAAAGCACAACCACATATGCAGGGACAGTGTAGGAGACCCCGCTTCTGTGGTCTCCAGTAAAGCCTCACAGTCAACCCACCCATAGCTCTAAATCAGGACAGATGTGGAACCTTCAAAATCCCTAAGGATGATGGCCTCCACCTGCCTCTTCCCACCACCCTCTTGGGGATGCAGTTTTCTCTAATGTCTGACCTACTTCCCTCCAGCTGCAGCTTGCATTCTTGTCTCCTTATTACACTGTCAGTGCCAAGGAGAATCTGACTCTGTAACTGCCCTTACAGAAGTTGTATCCTTCTGTTAGCAAATGGGTTTGGCAGCAAAGGACACAGCTACCTACTACCATAGACCAGAGAAGAAACAGCTGAGAGTTCCCAGTCGTGAGCCAGAATTAGAGGGAAATGGTCCCTGTCCTTCTGGGGTCAACGACAGCACGGCTTTGTTCCTTGAAAGGCAGCAGGCAGCATCAGAGGTATTCTCTGAGGCCCACAAGCTGCAGAGTTCTTCCACCTCCCTTGCTGCATCATCTGCATGAAAAAAACAAGGGGCCCACACAAAAGAGAAGTGTGGGAAACTCTCCCACACCCATGCAGTGCCTGTGGAATTATGATTCCAGTTGAGGCTTTTCTCTTTGAGTGGCTGATTAAGTCAGAGTTGACATCTCTCTGTTCTCCAGAAAATTCCTAACACACTTTTGAGCTCTGTAACAGCAGAGCTGTTACCACTTATCTGAAGCATGACAAGCCAGCAAGAGAGTGTGGCAAAGCCAGGTGTCACAGACACAACAGCAAGTGCTTTCTTCTACTGCATCATAGAATCATAGAATATGTTGAGTTGGAAGGGACCCATCAGAATGATTGAAATGCAGCTCCTGTCCCCACACAGGATATCCCCAAGAGTCATTCCATGGGCCTGAGAGTATTGTCCAAACACTTCTTGAACTCTGTTAGGCTTGGTGCTGTGACCACTTCCCTGGGGAGCCTGTTCCAGTGCCCAAAGTGCCCCCACCCTCTGGGGGAAGAACCTTTTCCTAATACCCAACCTAAACCTTCCTTGACTCAGCTTCAGGTCATTTCCTCAAGTCCTGTCACTGGTCACCACAGAGGAGAGATCAGTGCCTGCCCTTCCTCTTCCCCTCACGAGGAAGTTGTAACTGCAATGAGATCTCCCCTCAGTGTCCTCTTCTCCAGGCTGAACAGACCAAGTGACCTCAGCC
>VXAZ01009233.1:42697-70147 GCA_013399875.1 Gymnorhina tibicen | reverse complement strand
AGTTTATCATTGTCCTGGTGCTGTGGCGGGGAGAGCCCCTCCGCAACCACAACAAGGTGCTCAAGCGCCTCTCCGCTACCCCGGGCTTGGGAGCCAGCCCACCCCGGCCGACGTGCGCCAGTCACCGTCACCATCCCCGCTGCCGGTGAGTCCCCGAGTCTTTGCCCGGAGGCACTTGGTGAAGGGTGGGTCCGTGATCCTCCTACGAGATCGACCTGACAGCATCAGGACTTTGCCATCACTTACAGAGAGTGTACCACAGGCCTTGCATTGCCTCAGAGAGCTTCGAGGAGACAGCGCACCGTGCCATATCCTCAGTGTGACCACCAGGTGCCGTTAATCCTGAACGCTGCACACACCCCTGCAACACGTTTTAATGTGCCAGCCTTAGCTGGCAGCCTCTGGCTGTCTCAGCAGTCCCTGGCAGATGGAGAGACATTGGCCCAAAGCCGCAGGCCCTTTACTGATGGCATATGGCTTTAGGAAGCTTCTCACAGAGCTCGCACTCAGACTTTGGGGTCAGCTGGTACCTTGGCAGCACTACAAACCTCCTCAGTGCCCTGAATGAGGAACTTGGTAAGTAGAGAGCAGTGCCCAAGATCAAATACAGAGGAAGTTTCTTTGGCCAGGTCACCACCTCAGCTAACACCACTCTGGTCCTGTCTGATTAATCAGAGTCTGAAACAACTAGCTCATCTACATCCTTTAGCCCCCATCACTCAGTAGCTGTGACAAGACTCTGAGACTCAGAGACTCAATGTCCTTCACAAGTGAGATGCTGCAGATCAGTGTAAGGGACCAAACAGAAAAGCAAACTTGCCCAAATGATAGCTTGGATGCTGTTACCAATTAACTCCTCAAGGCAAAGTACTGTTTATCAAGAAGCTGTGTATCAACCTTAGCAGACTTAGGCACTAAGACAGAAGGGGTAGAGGCCCCATGAACCCTTCCAAAAAAATGTCTCAAACACTGTCAGCCGAAGCAAGTGAGGAAACAACAGGCAAGATAGCAGGGACTAAAATCACTGGAGCAGTAAGAACTGCTGACAGTGCCAAGAGAGTGAGGCAGGAGCTGTGTCCTTAGCTGAAAGGTAATTCCATCAAGGGGAGATCACAGCTGCCAACCCAGTGACCACTTCCTCACTACAGACCCCAACTCTAGTAAAAGAGGAGACTGCACGTGTGACATCATTAGCATGCCTGTCAGGACACCTCAAGTCCTTTTGGAGAAGAAAGATGATGCCTGTGAAAAGAGCAGACCCACTGAATTCTTTAAGGGTGTTGAGCAGAATTTCAGAACCAGACAGCAACCCCTAAGAGTGATCTTCATCCTTTGATGCCAGGTGCCAGCCCGGGACATCCCAGGAGACTGAGGCACTTGGGCAGATACACCACCAGACAACTGCTGAGAAGCAATGTCCATAGATGGAGCACAGGAAGGAATTCCTGTGGACACAAATTGTGGACACTTGTGCAGCAGTTGTCCTGCGCTTGCCCTGCCTACAGGAATTGAGATGGCTTCTGGTACCCTCAGGATACTCGCAGTGTGTGCTCACATGTTCACTATGGAGAAGTACAAGACAGTCAGGTATTGATGCACAGATGATTTCCAGTGCTTCCTTTCATACATGTTGTGCTCCAGCCCTGATCAAGCTGTAGAAGATTGCATGCAGGACTGACAGGGAGAAAAAGATGTCTTTGTTTAGGGTTACTGGGGGGAAAGATTTCTTCTGCCTACAGACCTGTCCACTGTAGGCATCTGGCTGTGCTACTCATGTGCAAGTGCCATTCCTGAGAGCTGTTTTAGGTGCTGAATGGTTTTGCTCCCCAGTCTCCTTTGCAGTCTAAAACTGGGTGGCTGGGACTGGGGCATCCCTGGTGACTGGGGTGAATGCCACTCTCTCTTTTCTTCCGAGACATCTCAGCTGGTCATCCAGCAGCAAGAGCCTGGCTGAGCAACTGCTGCTGACAGCCTATGTCCACAGAAGTGGCTTGTGGCAAACAGTACTCCCACACAACACTTCTGCTGTGTGAAGGGCCTCCAGCAGGTGTTACTGCTTTCTGTTGAGATCCAGCAGCAGAAGTTGGAGCAGTGTGTTCTGTAACTCTCTGCCATCCCACACCATTAGGTGCCAGAAATCGTGCCTAGAGGCAGGCTGGTGTTCCACCTGGACATCTCTTCCTGGCCCATGCGAAATAATGAGAAGTGGAAAGCTACCACTCCAGCAGAGTTGGTTATGAAGGGGAGCCTGACAGCAGTGCAACAGAACACCACCACTGTTAGCCAGAAACCAGGTGCAGCATCTCAACCTGTGGCAAGCCACTGGAAGAGCAGAGCTGGCACCTGTTGTGGCTGGTCTGCATTGAAGGAGCTACATCTGCATGGCCACATTCATGGTGTCTGTGCAGCAATGGTGAAGCACTTCACCTAGCTGGGCACGGCTCCCTGGGAGCAGGGTCCTGACTGGCATGGAGCATTTGCAGAAATGGATGAGAGGAGACAGAAGGAAACCAGCTTTCTGCACGGTGATATGCCTTGCAACCCTAGGAAAGGCATGACCAGTTTGCAGACACAATATCCTCAAGTATATTCAATTCAAGGCTAAGTTATATTAGCACAGCGCCCAGTACATCTGCTCTGAGGGGGAGGCACTGCAGCAAGCACTGAACTCTGCTTTATCCCTGCCTGCAGAGGACAAGGGGCCTGACATGTCTCTGGTAGTTTTGGATGGAGACACGTGGAGGAAGCTGCTAATTAGTTATGAGCAATTAGCTTTATCTTTAACAAAAATGTCACTGGTTCCCACTTTTCCTACTGTAATTATTTCCAGCCCCATGCGGTTCACTATCACTAACTGTGCCGTACTATAGGGGCGGGTGGCATGGAGGGCCCAACACCCACCAGCTTTGGGACTGATTTAAAGCACGATTGCAATGGTAGTGTCAAAACTGGAAGCCTTTTCAGAGTTTGTGGCATTGGCATTTCCCATCAACATGCAAGAGCTTTTATGACGTTGAGAAATGTTATTGGAAGATGCAGCAAAAAATATCCATTGGTTTTAATTTTGTTTTGGAACTTTTCCTCCCTGCAAAATGCTGCCAATAGAAAATACTTTTCTACTAACAAAATTACTTTGTAAAAGAAAAAAATATAGGCATTATTTTCAGCAGGGAATTGTGATGGTGGGCTGAGTACTATTTTCTCGCAAATGATAAGGACGGTAGAACAGAACAATATTTTACTCTTATCAAATAAACGGAACAAAGCCTTGGAGAAGTAGACAAAACAAGTCATGCAAAATGTAAGCAGGATGCCAGGTTAGCTTTGCAAGGCTGACAAAGCAGAAATTATACAAAGCAACGACACTGTGCTTACTCAAAATGGGGGTTGAGGAACAGCCACCTAAAAAGGACACAGGACATTGAAGACAAACCCCAAAGAATCATATAAGGACTACCAATAAGGGGGGTGACTATGTAAAATAAAGTAATACACATACATCAAAGTAAGCAGGGATAGCCAATGAATGTGTCATCAGTGTATGATAAAAACTCAAGTTTTGAGCATTTATCCAGAGTTCAGTGCACTCAGTTAGAGGAAGGATTCTCCAAGTGACCAGCACACTGCAATAAAGAATGCTGCTTTCTAATACTCAAAACTGTGTTAGAAAGTTTTTATCTGGCCAATTTTGGTATTACAAGGGGGTTTGAAATTTAATTCTGCTTACCCTGGATATTGCTCCAAGGCTCCAAGCTCCCGACAGCCTGACACCAGAATGTGCCAGAGGTTCTGTATCATGAAAATTAAGCTCAGAACCAGAGCAGATACTGATCCAACAAGGACAAGGGCAGAGTTTGCACTTCACAGGAAGCTGTCTTTTAATAACAAGGAGAAATAAGGACTGTGTCTCAAAGGTAGTGGACCATGTGCCCAAAGCAAACATCTGGCTGCAGCAGGACAGGGGACCTCTCACCTCAAACGTGTCATGGTTAGGGATACCTTCTCTTCCACTGACTAAGCTGGTGTGCCGTTTTCCCCTCTGGAGTCTCCTGAGGTTGAGCAGAAAGCACACAGGTAATGTCATGACTTAGCATCTCAGTGCAAGCCACAGCCTCTCACTGAACTCGAGGAAAGGGGTTAAATTATCTCAGGTGGCATTATACTGTATCAGCTCCAGCACTGTGGTTCTGTTATGGGAAGTGATTTGTCTTCTTGCACTTGGCATGTCCCTAGACCAAATACACCTAATGTTTTGTAAAGGAGCTCTTAGCACTGGGAGACAGCTGGAGAAGTCTCAGGATTGTCTCAGGCCACAAGTGAGCTCCTAAATGGGAAGAGAACAAGCCCCAGGCCTTGTGTCTGTGATGGTGGCAGGAGGTTGCCCAGCCTGTAAACTGGAAGAGAAACCCAGCACTGTGTTATAGCTCCTGCTACAGGGTGTTGTTGCTTCCCACCCACGGAAAATGCCTTGCCCCTTAGCTCTCACCTTCACCCTGGATGAGAAGCTCAAGCTTAGACTAAACATTAACCCAGAAACAACCTCCCCAGTCATGCCTCTTACCACAGCAGCATGCCAGAATACAGGGCTTAGCCACAGCATATAAAGGTATAGATCCTGCCAGCCCAACACCACCCGGGCCAAAAAGGGGTGAAGAAGGGAAGCTTCACGGCCTCTTCTTGTTGGCAGCTCGGGGACTTACTAAGCCAGCAGTGGCTTTATGTATGTTTGGCATCCCTCCACCAATTTGTCCTCTCAAACCCTGTAAACTTTTAGCAGCCCCAAGATCCTGCAACAAAACGAACCACAAATTAATGGCACATCATAGGGAGGAGGGTGGGAGTGGAAATCAAAACTATCTTTTTTAGGGTTGGAGCTGGTATCCCAAGCTTTAGATTAATGCAGAGACAGAAAGCTTAATTTCACAAGTAATGTTATGCATACAGCAAAGCTCAGTGAAGACTGGCTCTGGGTAGAAAGACACCAGTTTTATCCACAGGCACCAGCACAGGCAGAAGGAGCTGCTGGGCTGCATAACCAGGTCAAACTGTTTCCCAGCCACAACAGTTGGCAGTGGCAGCACAAATCATTCTTGAGCACTTCATGCAGAGGTAACCAAGAGGTTCAAAACACCTGTGGCACTGACTGATAGTCACTGCATGTCTTGCAAGGGCCTGAGGGATTTGCATTGGGCAAAGCTAACCTCTGGCCCAACTGGAATTTTGTGACCCGAGTTCAGCGCTCTTCAGTACCGCTGAAGTTTGTGAAGCAGAAGGAAAGTAGATGAGGGCCCATGAGGACATGCAAGCTTGGCTCCAAGGTGCAGGCCTGCATAGGCCTTGCAGATATTCCTGCATCCACCACAGTTTAATAAAGAATGAGCATAAGTGATTGGTTATCAATATGACTAGAGGAAATGGTCCTCAGCAAATACACGTGGACCAAAACCAAGAACTGATGAAGACACAAAAGAAAAGAAACTTATAGCAACCCTCAGATGTCCTTCCCTTCCGATTTCAATTAAAAATTATTTTCAGAATTCCCCATCAGGGTCAATACCTTGATCCTTATGTCTATTTCAGAAGAGTTTATGTATCACACAGACCAATGTTTATTATACACTGTAGACATATGTCAGGCTGTGGTTTAGTCTAATAACATGTTTCAAATGCCTTTTTTAACAAACACAAGGGCAAGTCTGGAGGAAAGATTTTTAAGCTGTTGCAGGAAGCTCTAGGAAATAAAATTTTAAGTAAACTTCCAATTTTCATGGTCTTGATTTAAAAGATAATGTCTGTAACAACAGCAAAACTCTTTGTGCACCCATGAACATAAGAATATACATAAATTAGATTAGCAATATTGTCTGTGAAGAAAGACCTTCTACCTTTTAGACTTCCCTAGCTAGGTGGCATAGTTTTAAAATGAGTTCATTTTTTTGAGGTACTGTAGTAGGGTTCCAGTAACATTTTCTTCTCATCCCACACTTTCAATGTGTGCAGCTGTCAGTGACATTCAGGGCATCTGTCCACTCTTCCCAAAACTTCACTTCCACTTTGATTACTTCTCTACTGTGTGGTTGGCCTCCACAGGTCTCTCCCATCTCAGTCTTCAATAAGTCATTGAAACTGGCTGACTTGTCCAGTGAGGCAGACAGTGTATCTCAGGTGAACAGGCACTATTTCCCCTAGAGTCTGTCATCTTGGCTACAGCCCACAGGGCTGAGAACACCTTTTCCTTCCTCTGCAAGCACTGACAACTTGAAGGGTTGGGTTATCAACCACAAGATGTTAAAAGAAGGCATAAGTGTTCAAGGTCAGTCTAAAAACACAGAGCAGAGCCCCCGTTATAGCAGGGTTTGCTGCATGCTGTCAGTGCCAGCACTGCAGGCACACCTGGAATAATTCACTGCTCAGCTGGAAAGTGGGGCAGCAGGATCTGGCATCATGTTAAGGGAAAGAAGTTGTATTTATCTAAATACTTGACTCATCCTAGGTCCGCGGAGGGCTGAACTGCACAGGCAGGGTGTCTAGCCCAGGGGATGGGCGAGCCTGGGAGGCAGGGGAGAAGGCTATCAGACTGGATTCCCAGAGGCAGACAGGGCATCTCTGTGTGCTAGACCCATGGAAGCTAGCTCCTTGGTTCAGGGGATATCAATGTTTTTTTCTAAAGAATATCAAGTCATCTTTTGTGACCTTGTTCCCAGGGTTTGCGGGTTTGCTACCAGCCATATGCCATGGGTAAAATAACTTCAGTATCGTAAACTCCTATAGCAAAGACCTCATCCCTGCCATAGTGAATGGGAGTCAGAGACAGGGATATCAACATAAAAACTCAGCACAGGAGGACTGTAACTGTGAGGCAGAGAGATGGCCAGGAGTGAGGCTATCAGAAAACCCAGTCATCCCCAGTAAAGGTCCACATAACACTAGGCCCCACTTGCAGGCAGGCTGTGGTTGGTTGCACACAGAGATGAGAGTTCCTCTATGAAGCAAACTCACCAGTAGAGTGCTGCCAGGGTCTCAAAGCTAAGCAAAGAGGAGAGAGAGCTCCCAACTCTTCCCAGCCAAGCAGGAAACATACCTTGTGCTCCCATGAACTTCTACAGGAACCAGACTGGGGAACCAACTATACTCTCCCACAACCTGTTTCCTTCTCCCAGCCTGAGTCCCATGGGATGATGTCCTCCAGCTTTCAGAACCTCCACGGACCTAAGACTCATCTGGAGACAGTGTCTTGACTCATTAACAATGTTAAACACGCACTCTCCTGGCAGGCTAGACACTGAAGGCACCATGCCCTCAAAGAACAGGTATTTTTCCTGACCAATTCAGAAGCTTTAGGTACCAATGAGGGAGTGTTCTCATTCAGTTCATTATTCCTGGATATTTTACTTGTACATAAAGATCTCATTCAAGCCTCCATGAGAAAATGTATAAAAGCCCTGCTTGGTTGGGTCTTTTGCACCATGTCAGTTCCTGTCATTATACCACAGCTGGTATTTCCTCTGCACCCTCAGCTGTAATCCTGAACTGCACAGGACAGGATGGGCTGAATGGGGAGAAGTACAGAAGAGGATAAAACTCCTCTGACACCTTCCAATCCATTATAAATTCTGACTTGGTCTCCAAATGGTCCCATAACTACAGCCTTGCTTACTGGGGCAGATGAACTCCTGTGACCACACTTCCCCCTCTGGTCCATTTCTTACTGACAGTTGCTCCTGATGACCTTCTGCGAGACGGGAGGGAAGTGATGATGATCTCTCTTTTTGTTAGATCTCTTCCTCCTCTTCACTAACAACCTCCTTCAGGTCCTGAGGTCCCTGCTCTGCTCTCTCTTTTACGTAGGCTGCCTTGATCTGTTCAAGTTCACACAGCTCTGCCTCCAGCTCTTCCCTGTGCATTGACCGATGGTTCCTCAGCATTTTCATGGGGAAGGGGTTTAAGTCATTGAAGGCAATGTTCATCAGCTTCCTACGATAGAAAGGACAGGTCTGGTCAACCTATTTACTGGCTGGTAACACATGGTAATAGACACACCGAGAGCATTCTGGGGTATGTAAGGAGTAGGGCCTCAGACTTCAGCTCTCCAAGCTTAGAAGTCACCAAACACCAGAGTCTTAAAGGAATTCTTTCCCACACAAGCACTGACCCAAGCAGTACTTCACATACACTTATACCATCCCACCTTTTAAAGTATCAGTGTGCAGCCATCATTTAGGAGACAGTGGATCAGATGCCAATTCTGATGGCTTCTCAGGGAGGAATATTCCAGATGTTGAGCTCTTCTGATCACAGAAATCTTCATCTCAGACACATGTTGCCATTAAAGGTCACAGGTTGTGTTGTGTTCCCAAACACCCCAACTACAGCTGAGAGAAATCCAGCAACCAGTAGCACAAGTACCAGCTGCTACAAGAAAGAGGCTGACCCAGACTTTGTGGGTTGCTCTGCTGTAGCATGCCTTTGCCCAAGCCAAAAAGATTTTAAGTAACACCATAAAGGGAAAATCAAAAAGAGACAACAGATCTATGTCCCACAGACCTGTCAATGCATATGCATCTCTCTTTATAAATTACTCACAACTCATTTGGCTGACCTAACAAGCAATCAAGTACAAATACACAATGGAAGCTTGTCTATACAACTCAGAGTCCTACCTGCCATCCGTGATCATTCTTGTGAAAAAGCGTAGGTACTGGTAAATCTCCACACTGTCATGAATTCTTAGGATTTCCTCCTCGTTGTATTTAAAAATTGCAAGAGCATAGCGGAAAATGACCTGGAAGGTTGAAAGGTATTTGAGTGGATAAGGTTTTAAGGAGATGAAGGATGAAGATCCAGGCCATCCTGGCATACAAGATGGTGTCAGGCACACAGCACTGCAGTACAGCCTAGACCCAGGGTTACTGCAGCTCCCAATAGTCTGTCCTAGGGCAAGCCTAAAGGAGTACAGAGCTAATCTCAAGGGAATGACCATCTGTTAGCTAATTTTCAGCCCCAGAGAATACCAGGCTCTACAGGGATTTCACAAGGGTTCTCCAGTTCTCCCTATGCAGAGGGACAATGCAGGACTCACGTTTTCAGATACTGCCTATCTTATGCTCCCTTTATCTGTAATACTCTCAGTTGTATCACAGAGCAGGAGATGCCATGGCCTCTCAGAGAGCTGTTTTGTAGCACAACTACCTGCTGAAAAGTACCAAGTGCACAGAATCAGGGATTAGGTCTGCCTACTAGCAGCAAGTACATAGAAAACACAGATGCTTGGAGACATCAAGGCATGCCACTGAACAGGCAGAATAGGACAAGCAGTTCAACCTCACATATCTTTGACAGATGCCCATCACCCTGTCACCATGTCACAGAGGTGGTACAGATGGGAGAAAGGCCTAGACTGAGAGTCACACCTTAGTTCCCTCATACAAGAAGGCATCCCACACTCGCAGGAGGATGTCGCTGACCAGGCTATCCACAAAGGCCACCAGAAACCAGTTGAAGGTGATGAGTGAGACATCAATCCGATACTGCTCAAAATGTGCCATAAGGCGAGGCAGCTTCTCAGACAGGAAGTCTTTGAAGACTCTCTGGTCTACCTAAAATTGACAAAAAAGAAAACAATGAAGTTCTAGTCAAGAGCAGTCCCGGTGCTGGAGGAGAGGAGTGGTGCAACAGGACAATGGCCCTTACATGTCAGGGTCATCACTGGTGCTGCCTTCTAGTGAACCACACCCCAGGAAGAGCATCCTTTGTCTCCCAACCCTTCAAATTCACTGAGCAGTGTACTTGTATGCGGCATCCAGTGCAAGGCATGGAGCTGAAACAGGGCCAAGATACAAGCAGAGAAACACCCCTTCTTCTCACTCAAAGAAGCATATTTCTTCCCAATCTCAAAGTCAAGAGGGAAAATCTGACACATCTTCCTGCACTGGTCTTACTGGGATTTTCTGTGATACCATGAGCGTCCAGTTGAATGACAGGAATTAAAACCTGCCCAGGTCTGAATGACTGTACATGGCCCAACAGACTGAACATCTAGAGTACCTCTGATTTTGCAAGCAGGACCTGATCTTCTCACTTAAGCTTCCCTTTGTGGTCTGAGTACTGTCTGTGCTTTGCTTCTGATTGCATGAGCCAAAACACAGAAATGCAGTCAAGTGAGATCCTTGATCCAGGTTTATAAAGGTTTCATCTCAGCAGAGCTCTGCTTTCTGGAGAGTAAGTGCTAAAGAGCAGGATCATGTTTAGAGCTTCCCTATGCCATATCATATTAATGACCCAGCTGTGTCAGCCCACTTAGCTGTGGCACAGTGGTACAAACCATATAGGTGATACGCTCTGTCTTTAAAATTTGTCATTTTAAGTTTTCCAGCCAACTCACTTTATCAAGCCAAACCACAAAGCATCACCCTACGTGTTCCTCTTTACATGGGTCTTGGCTAGACTTTCAGATACCAACCATGAGGCCAGAAATTCTTTCTAAAGAAGACTCTCAGCTGACAGTGTCTTCTCACCAAAGGTAGGGGAGCCTCTTCAGTCTGTCATATTTTCCCTGTCAGTCTCTACTTGCTGAGTATTGAGTGCTGTCTATTAAATCCCACAGCTAACACAACCTGCTCTGGACAGACATTTTGCTATATTCACAGTGATTTGACTCTTTCCCCAGTCTGTGGGTTGGCTCTCCACCAGCACACCACTGGCCCAGTAAACATTAGTCAACAAACTCAGTGGCACAGTCACGCTCACCTACTGACCCTTGAAGCCTCATCTATTGTGGGCCCACAGATAAAACCAACCCTCTTCTCTCTGAAAGGACCAGACACAACAGAGACACCGAGGTCACAGCCAGGCTTACCAGACTGGGCACTGATAGGCGTGGGTGGTATGGGCACACAGTTACAATCCCATTGAACAACATGGGAGTTAGCTTATCTCTTTGTCCGCCTGGGAGGACATAGTATAGCTGACACAAGACATGCTGAAAATCTTGAAATCCAGTGATTTTGAACCAGGTGGGTAAGTTTCTTGCAGCACAACATTTGACATCAAAAGGCCAGAATGTTTTCTGATCTGCAGAGAGCCCCGTGGTGACAACTAACACTATGTTTGATCATGAACTGAGGCAAATACAGTGAATATAAAAATCTCAGCCACATGTACACGGCACCCCAAACATAGAGCGCAGCTTCAAAAAAATCATCTGAAGGGCTGCAAAAATGGTGCCCTCCTCATACTCAGTCTACACATATCAGAGTTTGCCGCTTCACCTCTACTAAGACTTCTTTAGAATAAGTAACTGTGCAATTAATGGGCACTTTCCTTCTCACTAACCTGACTTTCATGTTATTACTTAGGAGTGGTACCCCATTTCCTAGAGCTGGTGACCAATTTTGCTGCTCTGTGTTGTGCTGCTCTGTGGGATTCTGTTTTGAATTCCACCTGTTGGTTTTGCTGTGCCTTAAATCACTCCTCCCCTGCTGGGGGAGGATTTCTGAGTCCTTGCCTGGATTTTTGGTTAATTAATGGACATTCAGCCTTCTCTGCTCTCAGATAGTTTATTAAGTCTTATCAGAAAAGTTAAGAGTACAGCAGAGGGATGTGAATGCTGAGGAAAATGCGCAGAATGCCACCGAAATCAAGATAACACGGGGTTTTTAAAGCTAAACAATCCAATCAGTGTTTGAAACAACAGATATTTTCACTTTTCTACCAATATTCAACAAATGTTTATAATATGTCCACAGGAACTGCGGATTTTTCTATCCAATCACTTTAAACAATTTTTCTGAATTAAATGGAGTAGTAAGAAGAAAAAGAAGAAGGTTATAGAACAACAACAATCCTCCATTTTGGAGTTTTTGCTTTTTATCTATTTGCTATTTTAACAAACCCAGCACTGTTATATTTTCACCCTATGCTACCTTACATAACATTTTATCATCTAGTTCACACCGCAGTGCATTCAAATTCTTTCCAGAGAGTTGGCAGCTTTCTCCATGGACGAAGGTCAAAACCAGTGTGTTCCAGGGGGGTAAAACTCCTTAAAACAGGCAGGGAAACATTTCCCACACTTTGTACTCCCACACTGCTCCTGTGAGTCTAACAATTTTGTACTCTCAAGTCTCCAACACCTCTGCAACGGAAGGGATTGCAAGGTGGTATCACTGTCACTGTGAGAAATCAAACACACAGCAGGTTGACTACTCACTTTTTAATCCTTACTGTAAATCATTGTATGGGAGTCCAAGCAGATGTGAGGGTGCTCAGCTCACCTGTGATGTTATTAGTGTGTCACTGTAGTAATCTGCTGGCATTAGGTTCTCCACAATATAGACTAGACACCAGAAAGCACTTTCCTCATCTTCCAGGACCAGGAGAGCAACAGCTGCCAATCTGTGATGGACAAGACATGGTGAGGCAGTTCAGTATTTCAGGGGGAGTCATCAGCACAGGAACTGAAGAATACAAGACTTCTTTTTGCATGTCTCCAGCTCCATCGGCATCCAGCATATCAAATGTGGCAGGACAGCCAGACAGAGGCAAGAGATCTGTTTCTGAAGGAACCACAGGGATGTGATTTTCTTTCCCATGTGGCTCTGTCAGAACATATGGAACTGGTTTTCCAGCTAATGGAATATTCTGGAGATCTGCTGAAGTTAGTAGTGTGCTGATTTGGGCTATTTCCATACAGGAAAGAGGTCACTCAGAGGTACTCCAAATTATGTGATATAGTTCACCTCTCCGTACATTCTTTTACAGCCTTGACCTCCTTCAGCTCTGACTCACCCCCTTTTAGACAGACTAGAAAGATGATACCTTATATTAAGGGCTCTCAGGAGCAAAACTTCTATCATCTTTCTGAAGACCACCCAAAGATCATTAGGAATAAATAGCTTACACAGACCTTCCTCATGTGAAAAGGCCCAACTAGAAATTCCCTTCTTACAGCTAATGCCTGGTGCCTTTTCTACTTGGCAGCACAATTCTAAGAAATTTAGATTCATCTTTCCTATAGCCTTCTTTGGGAAGTGAAAGAAGCTTTCATATTCTCTGAATCTTCTCTTTTCTAGACAGAAGAACCCTGGTTTCCTCAGTCTCTCCTTGTGTCATTTGCTGCAACTCCCTCGTATGTTAACACTTTCCAACATTTCCTCCAACTGTTCTCAGCAAAAAAGTGAATCACCAGGGTGTTCTTCTGCTTTACTACTTTACATTACTACTTAAAAATTCAGCCCCAGCCTTGTGCTGTTATTCTGGGACTGCTTCAGTCTTCCTCCTATAGCTGTTCCTTCCTATTCTGTAATTATAGAGATGCCACACAAGTGCATCCTGCTGCTTACTGGAGCCCAGCAACAACACTGGATGAAAAAAAAGACACCAAGTACAGAATTCTGCAAGTAAATACCTAGAGCTAGGACAAAACTGTAGAGAGGCAAGAGCCTGGGGCTGCTTGAATCACAGCCTAGAGTATGTGTCTACACCTTTTCAGTGCTCTCTCATGAAGAAGCAGCATACTTGGCTCCTCACCTGTTCAATCCCTGGCAGTATCCAATGGCAGGATTGTGCCAGGAGAATGCCAATAACACCCTCCGGAGTTTGGGGATAAGCTGGGAGGTGGGAGAGGAAAAATGCTTGTTGTTGGTAAGTGTGCGGGGCAGGTCAAGCTCAATCTGCCGGCAGGCAGGGTGCTCGGTGCTCCTGCTCTGCTCCAACAGTTGCTGGTAGTGGCCAGGCACAGGGCTGCAGTGCCGGCTCACCATCCACCTCCACACCCGCTGCCGATGCTCCTTCGGAATGCCACTTCGGATCAGACTCTTCAGCTCTGCAGAGGGGTTCAGCTCTCCAATGCTGTTCCATCTGTCACGGAGGGGCTTCTCCACTACTTCCTGGCTCCGCAGTTTGTTGGACTTTATCTCAAGGGCTTGGATTTTGGCCAGGAGTTTCCAGTCCTCGATTTCATAGTCAGGTACAGTCATAAACCCATACTCATCATACTCGCTGGAGGGACACAAGGCAGTGTTTAGTTCAAATGACAGTGCTGGTACCTGTGTCAAGGACACTTACTGCTTGGGGTCATGCCAGCTACAGCCTGTTGCCAGGCTCCCGTCACCCGTGCCAGAGCATAAGTACTTGTGGGCGTGCATTCCCTCCCACCCTTTTCCAGGCTGCACTGCAATCTGGGAAATGCTCGTTAGGCCTTAACTTCACTTTGTCATGCTGTCACTTAACATTAAACCTGGGGTTTGCTGATACCCTTGTTAAAGATTTTTTTTAAGTGATCTCAAAACACTCATTTGTAACAGTACTCCTCCTTCATTTTTCTGACAGCTGCAGACAGCCTGCCTCAGAGCCTTGAAGATAAATGAGAGCCTGCAGCAGTGGCATACATACACAAACTCAAGTGTAACTCTGCTCTGAGCTGCAGACCAACCTCGTCACACCCTTCTCATCAGCCCCTAAGGGAATATCGAGCTCACCCTGTGTACCTTCTCCCTACCTAGTGCTGGGACAGTTCTGTAGGAGGGGACTGCAAAGGCTTTGGGGCATCAGATCAAAGAACAGAGGTCCACAGTCCCTTCTGATGTCTCCCTGTGCACAATGCAAATCTCTTACTGATCAGAACACCGGGAGTACTGATAGTACAGCTTGTCGAGGGTTTGTGCACCATTTGTCCACAGGATGGGATACTTTTAGATCATCAGATTCTTGACAAAGAGACTAAGCCTGGCCTAGGGGGTCTCATCTCCAAAGCTACCTGGAGAACCTGCAAGACTGACCGAACAGATAAAATCAGAACTGCTACATAACAGGGGTACTGACTGTGCAGGAAGGCATAAACACAAATGTAGGCCCCTGCTATAAAATGGCCTTAGATGTCTCTTGCCTGCACACTTCCCTTTGCAGACAGGCTTGTACAAAGCTGTGAATATCCCCATGCTCTCAACTCTTACCTTACAGGGTTCAAGTTAAAACCTTCTTCTGCTTCTTCCTTCACATTCCACTGGAGAGCTTCCTGGATGAGGTTCTTCACCAATTCAGCATGCAAGTTGGGCAAGCCAGGCACAGCCTCCTGCAGCTTTCTCAGGACTGTCAGGTATTTGCTCTCCATCTGGCAGTTTCTTGCTTGCAGGCAGGCACACTGATGGGGAAACAAGAAGGAAAGAGCTCGCTCAGTGGTAGTTCTTTCTGCATTGCCGCTGCTCTCTACTGGCCTGGTGTGCACATGAAGTAAACACTTCTGAAGAGCAAAGCCCCAGGAAACACATTTAGTAGTTTTCCACAGTCAGTGGAACTGCAGCCATGAATGAATCACCACAATCTATGAACAAGCATGAGCTGCAGTAGCTAGCATGCAACAGAAGTTGCTTATTGAGTGGGAGACCTTCTACAACATCACCTACTTCAACTATTGCATTGCATAAGTGGATGGCCACATCCCAGCAGCTCAACTAAGGACACAGCCAAAGAGCCAGCACTGCATCTGAGTTCTCTGCAGTCTTTTTCCCTCACACTCAGACAAGTTCTCTACGCCACACTGAGCTGTATCCTGATAAAACATACTGCTCCCAAGACTGAGCTATAAACATACCAATTTCAGGATACAAAGTAGCACCACAGACTAGGTGACCACATGCCCCTCAGCATCCCCAGTCCCACAGCACTGTACACATCATTTCTCATGCACAGGAAGCCCAACTGAGATCAAATAGCAGGACAGTACCTGTCACCACCATAGTCCTGGGCACAGAAAGAAAAAACAAATGAGGATTATTAGTCCACTCCACAAGTGGAGAACTGAGGCCACACAGGTGACAAGACTCACCCAGTGTCTCACAGGAAGCTCAGTGAAGACTCCTATTCAGTGGGAAGCAGAAGTTGAAAACAAGAACAAAACAGAAACCACAGAGAAAATTAGGTTGCATATAGAGGGCACAGAAAGGAGCACGGTTCCTTTCATACTACCACTTTAATTAGCATTTTCCCTCACACTGAGCATGCTGGGCTCATGTGATTACCTCCTTTTTGAAGGTTATGGCAGTCTCAGGATGAGAGGGCAGCAAGTTAGGAGGAAGGCAGGGTTTCAAAGAACTAGCAAGCAAACAGATGTAAGAATGGCAGTAACACCTCAGAAGCAGCTATTTGCTCTGTCCCAGAATCTATGACTGTGAAGACAGAGCTGTGGTGGTGCATTCCCCCACCTAAGGCCATACTATGATCTCAGAAATGCTTGTTAGGCCTCAGTCTTGATGAACAGCACCTGGGCTAAGCTTTTGTGCTTATCAGAAACACTGTCTACTCCCAGGAACTGGTGCTACGTAACGAGCTTCTGTTTTTAACAAACACCATTGGAAACTTATTTTTCTTGCAAACCCAAGTGGAACAACATTTTTGTCATCAAATTTTCAAAGAAAGTTACCAATTGCAGCCAGGATGGCAAATTACTATGACTAAAGGCAATTGTCTTGTGAACCTATAAACAATGGTCCTAAGTGAGATGCTTTGAGCTCTCTGGATCACAGTGGGCTGTGACCAGCAATCTCCCTTTGAGTGGGGCCTCTCAGAGCCAGAGAACTCTCATATTTGCTGCACTTGAAGGACCACTGCTGAAAAATTATGACAGAGCCTGGGCTGATACCCCCCACTGCTCGAGGCTCAACCCTTTGCCTGTTGAAAACATGCAAAGACATCTGACATGAGCACTTCACCAAGCTCAAGGGAGCATTTTTTCAGAGG
This sequence comes from Gymnorhina tibicen, assembly GCA_013399875.1. NCBI lineage: Eukaryota > Metazoa > Chordata > Aves > Passeriformes > Artamidae > Gymnorhina > Gymnorhina tibicen. The sequence continues at coordinate 53,413 of VXAZ01009233.1, read as the reverse complement.
TACCTGTGTGAATATGCTACAGAAAATATACCTGGAATCTTAGATACTTAAGTACTTTAGGCTGGAAAGTAAGTTAGGCCTTTAAGTGAGTTACTGTTGTGATTGCAGTAAATTCCATAGAATCTTTTGTAAATTGTTTAAATTCAGCAATTGTTTAAGTGCCCTTAAGTTTAAGTGCTGTTAAAATCTTTACGCGCCAACTATTGTTCAAGTCCAGAGGTAAGTTTTGCACAGGAGTCCACACAGAACCTTGTGGCTCGATAGGAGTGCCTCCCTTAGTCCTTTTATGCTAAAGCTTTCCAATCCTTACCCTTTTCCATCCCCAGCTTCCACACAGATTTTTGACTAGTTTTAGATTGACTGATTATAGGTTTTAGTAATATTTTACCTCTGTATGCTTTAACCATCTAGTAAGTAGTAGAGTGAACCTTGCCAATGAGCTTTGCTATGCTTTCACTTCAATATTAAATACTATTAAACCTGCTTTGCCTAATCTTTGCCAGTGATTCTTTAAGCAACCTAGGACACTCATTCACAACAATACCTTAGAACCCAGGGAAGTAAATCCTAGGCAAAACCCACAGAACAATGCCAGCACACACCACCAGTCTCGGAAGAGGTTCAGGACCAGAAAATGGGATTAGACAAGTCCGAGAGTAACCAGGTTATGCATACTTACACAGCTAGAAATAAAAATACAACTTAGGAAAACAAGAACTCTGATCTAACTACAGGCCTAGAAGAGTGCTGCCACATGGCAGTGCCAAGTCCAGCAGAGAAACCACGACTAGATGGAGCCAGGACTCAGTCTGTCAGCTCTAAGGAAACTTTTCTGATTGCCTACACAGTGTTGCTTTTTTATTTGCATACCTGAAATGTAGAAATCTGGGTTAAGTTTCAGTGCCTTTAAGACTGATCTTCATGTGTATTTTAGTTCTGCTGAAGATTAAAATGATCATGTCTAATTTGGGAACAACACAAAGCAGTAAAGAGGTCACACTAAAAAAACACAAGAAAGCTTATTCCTTGTGGATCAAAATCTATTCTTGTGCCAACTTCAAAAATAAATTAGTAACAGTTCACACCAAGGAAAAAAGGTCATTTGGCCTTACCTTCATCAGAAGGGCTTTTTCATTCTCAGCAACACTTGTCCAGAGTCGAGTAACCTGGTGGATCTCTGAATTGAGAAACTGGTTCTGGGTTTTGTATGCATCAATATCATCCTGCCAAGCAAAACAGTCACACAAGGAGAGTTCTTGGGGGGCTTGAAATCCCTCCCATTTCAGGGACATCAGATTATGTTAAAGACAATAAAATATCTCAAAAATTCTGTGTTCTGAGGAGCAGAACAGAACAGGACTCCCCAGTACAAATATTGCCTACAAAGAAAATCAAAGCACAATATTGTCATGCATCAATAAGACACTTGAAAATGCTAAATGTATATATGTACTTAAAAAACACAGAGAGATCCAGGTCACATAAAGCCAGAGATGCACTTAAATAAGATGAAGAATGTATGTGTTTTGTGTATGTGTTTGTTTGGTTGATTGCTTTAATTTTGGTTTGTTTCTTTTTTTAATGAAACAAATCTCAGCCCCAGTGCTGGCAGCAAAAACAAACACTCTCCACAGCAAGTGGCTCTTTTGGCAATTCTCCACCTCACACTAACCCATAATTACAGCTGTACATATAGAGACATACAACAGACTGTATCTGAAAGATCCAGGATATATTGGGAAACTGTTTGCAAGACAGAAACATAGAGCAACAAAGTAAGTGAAGGCAGCAAGTCATGCTGCAGCTGTGAAACAAAAGAAAGAAAAGAAAATGGCAGGCACTGAATGATGACAGGAAGTCAAACAGAACAGGCTCTAAGCTGAAGGTGAAACTGACCTAGATGCTTTTCAGCACCCTATTGATTTCAGGTGAGTCCCTTTCAGCCTTCCTCTCATTTGGAGACAGATGGAGCAACCAGGAGAAGTATATTCTGCACTTACCACAAAAGATACCCTCCCACTGAACCTGAGGGCATAAAAATGGGCCCAAAAGACCTGTGCCATCTCACACACCTTCAGATGCTCAATCTCCTCCTGCTGTTTATACAATGTCTCTACAGTGATAGTGTTGGCTTCTTGCAGGGGGTCAGAGAGCTCTCGGGCCATCTGCTCTGTCAAGGCCATGATGACTTCCTGTTTGGCATGGTTCTTCTCCATCAGAAGCTGCACATGTTCCTTGAGTTCCTGGATATGGCTGTCTCTTAAAGTCAGTATCTGCTCCAGTTCCTTCTTTTCTTGTTCAAGAGCTTCCAATCGACTTGTCAGATCTGCAATTTGTCTCACTTTGTGGCGCACCAGCTCCAGCCTGTCTTTATCTTCTGCTGCAGTGAGATACATGCTAGATACTCGCTTCTCCTGCTGGGCTGCCTCCAGAGCTTTGTGGAGAAGTTTAACCAGTTCCTGGAAAGGGAATGCAAAGCTATCACATCAGTGTGCTGTCCAGGGCAATGGCAGTATGGACAGCACAGACCAAACATATCTTGAAATATCTTGAAATTGACTCCTTTCAGAAGGAAAACAATGCAGAAATCTTGAAACCACAGTGACACCGCAGTGAGACATTCTGCTCTCAGAGCTGGGGCTGAAAGGTCTCTGCAGCAGGTCACAAATGACTTGATGTGGATTGCTAGCAGAAAAGCTGCTGCCCACACTCTCTGAATTCTGGCTTTCCTACAAACGTTCTTGGAAGGCCCAGCAGAGAACATGGAGATGTGGTCATCAGTGTGGTAAAATGGGAGAGAGGGAAATAATGCAGTCTGCAACAGCCTGTGCTACCCAAAGAAAACTGTGGTGTCCATTTTAACCTTCATTCTGCCAGAGTCCTCCCTCACTCTATCCTGCATGAAGGCAGGGAACCTTGCCCCAGCAACACGTTGCTGATTCAGGCTCTGCCATCTCAGACACTTAAGAAAGCAAATCAAGGATGCAACTGACTGCCCAACATGGGACCTGGCTCTCCTGATTCTTCTGCTGGCAGAGCTACCAGCATCATTAGCAGAAAACCTGGCATTACTCCATGCTTTGAAGAACAGTATCATTCATGAGAAACAGCCCTTGCAGTGACCCATGCCCTGACTTCTACAGTCAAATCACACCTTAATAGTGGGTCACTGTTCAAAAAGAATGATCTGCTGTTAACAGCATGACTCCACCTGGCAGTTCTCACCAGTGTCACAGTACCTATTCAGGACTACTTAGTGAGCAATAGAGATGCATGAGCAAGACAACAGCAGAGCACTCTTGCTCTGCTCTTTACCTCCCTCTTACACCTAGTTGTACTTCCTAGAAGTGGCTGAAGGTCATCCTTTGTGCTGGGCATACTCAGGCACACACAAGGTGGTAACACCAGGAGCTTCAAGTGGCCTCCAGGTAGTGCCTGCTGAGGACTTCTCAGTGCTTCTACACACCTATGTGTAAGGGAGTCCCCGTGACCAGCCTCAGGGCCCCGACCCTTAGAAATAGCAGTCTCTTCACCACACTCACCTTCTGTGACTTGACTTCCTCTGTGAGTGTCAGAATCTGTTGCTGTAGGACATTCACTTTATCCACTGAGTTCTTCTCCCTAGACAATTCTTCAGAGCCTGGGAAGGCACTGTTCATCCACCTGGCCTTCCTAATCCAGTTCAGCCTGGGCTCCATCCTCCCATCTTCCAAGGTCCCCTCCTTAACTGAGGGGAGATAGATTTAATTTACACAGAATTGCTTTGCTACTATGGAGTCCCAAGTCTTGCTGTGGGGGGACTCACAACAGTCCCGCAGAGAAGGCTGACATACAGGACAAGGAAAATTGAACCACAGGACTGAAGATAAAACAGTAGGGATCAGACACTGATATGCCCACAATAAACAAAGTTGTGATGGTTCATGGTACCTGTTAACCCACCTTGCACCCTGTTCATCTATCTGGCCCACAGCAAATGCAAGTTACCATCATGGAAAGGTATGCATGCAGTGAAGCTGCCACACTTAGCCTGTGACTGTGCAGCAATTACACTTTTACCTCAAAGAAATGAATCTGGCACTGTGGGGTTTTTTTTCTTGCCTCTGCAGAAAGTTCCAGAGGCAGAAGATAGAGACAGATGGAGCCTGAGGCAGAGCCAAAAGAATCAGTCTTGTGGCAACAACACAGGAAGAGATTTGAGACAATGTAACAGAGTTTTCACATCGCTTCATCTCCTTTCCACTCCTGTGAAGTCCGAATCCCTGCTAAAAGGCATCACACAGCTGAGTAACAATCACCTGCACAACCTGCCTCCACTTCTGCCTCTTCCTTCTCATCCACGTTCTCAGGATGCTCTTGGACTTCATCGAAGCTAAAGACATTCCCATTGTTTCCCCAGAGCTGCTTGGAGCCACAAATATTGTAGACAGTATTTCTGAAACAAAAAGAGATCAAGACAGCCTAGAGAACAGAAGTCACGATCACTGCAGCCAGCCAGTGCATATTCAAACTATTCAATGCCTTACCTCCCCTTACTTCCCACCCCTCCTCCCAAAACCTATTTCCTTCATGTGCTGAGCAAATGAACTCTTCATAGCGTTGGCAGATTTGAGGGGGGCAAGGTTGTAACTGGTGTAAACCAGGAAGATGCCGCAAAATCAGTACAGCACAGCAATGTAAACTCAGGGAATTGCCCCATGTGCTTGAGTCCTATACATAAACACATCAGACCAAAGAGATCAAAGGTAACAGCAGACTAACGACATCCTTCCCTCCCCTCTCTTCTTCCCTCGCCTCCTCCTTTCCTCTCCCTTTCTCCTTCCCTTCCTTCATCTATCCCTATCCTTAGGTCACTGCAGAAATCCCCAGGTGCCAAGAACAGCTGCCAAGAGAAGCTCAGTTACCTACAACACAGCCAAAAATGGGACAATGATCACATTTGAAGCAGCCACAGGTCCTGTGCTCTGAAAAATTTAATAATAAACCTTGCCATTACAAAGTCAATAAACTAAAATGTAGTAAAGAGTTTCAGGAAGAAAACTGCAGTCAGACCCAGAAATAGTTTGTTACAGCTGTTGCTGTCAGATATTGCCAGAAGCACTAAGAGAGGACTTCACAGGACATGAGGAACTACAAATGTACGAGTAGTTTGTGTAAAACCTACACCAGAAAGTATGCATACAGGTCTTTTCCCTACTCCTCCTGTGTTGTCCTTCAGCTAAAATAAAGCAAGTCCCTTGTTTTGATGTCTATAAAAGACTCAAGTGTTCGCTGCTTTCCTAACTCTAAATGAAGCTGCTAACATGTAAATGAAACTCTGGTCTCATGGGGGATCTTTCTGAATACAAGCATCAGATTGTAGTTGCAGCACTGGTGGTAAAAAAACTACAGGCATTTTCCACACCAATATTTGGCAGGTGCCTAGCTGCCTACCACACCTCTGGCCACTTACTCATTTTTGGTTATATGTAAATAAGTGATTAGGAAACACGGAGATACTGATGGCATTGTCTTTGTGAAACTGTAACTGACCAAGGCTTGTAACTTCTAACCTGATGGGGCTACCCATTGCAACAGCAGATAGAAGCAGGCAATAGGAATATTAACATCCTTGAAACTCAGCAAGCAGGAGCAAGCTGTGCAGTCAGGCCTCATTACAGGCTCAAGCAACTTTTCTCTGACGCTCCTGCTTTAGAGAATGCACTACACTCAAGGTCCTTTGAAACCACTGGAAAGTGCTAATGGGCTTCTATAACTATCTACTGAGTACAGCTGAACCTGACCACGTGCCCTTCCAAGACTGCTGTGCAGATGCATCACACTAGGCATGCAAAGCATTGACTACATTGAAGAGAGCTTAACCAAGTCCTAGGTCTGCTACCAGAATCTTTGCTAAGAGAGCTACATGATGTGAAATGCATCAGAACAGGGGGATGTGAAAGACCCACTGGCAGGAAGTTTACTTTGGCCTGGACTAGCCTCCAAAAAGGTGCTTCACAGTTCTCCCACTGAGGCAAGAGTCCCTTTTCATACAATACATGACAGGCAAGGAAGGCACACAGTGGCAGGCCAGCATGTCAACCGCACGGCAGTTCTCTTCATGCACTTACTGTATCTCTGTCCAAGGGTGCTTAAGGGAGATGTTCTGCAAAGCAGTAGATGTTGGAGGGGCAGGCAAAGATGCTGCCTTTAAACCCACTGCTTCTGTTGGTGTTTTCACCGGAGGCAGAAAGTCTTCATTGTCAACTACATCTACATAAAAGCAAAACAGGACACAAAAGCAAATGACTAAGACAGAATTCCATTGGATTTTGGGTCTTTCATGACACAAACAGTTTACTACAGGTACACATTGCATGTTCAAGTGGTCAGGTGGAACAAGGACAGCAGAGTAGGCTTCCTTAGTTTTAGGTCAAATTACGGAAGTTTCCATGTACAAAGAGAATGATCTATTCAAGGACAATCAAGTGATTTCAACCATATATATGAGAATGACTAACCTTAAACAATCGAACTTTAACTGCCTAAAGACTTAAGGAAGGAAAATTTTGCTATTCTCTTCCCACATTCCAAACTGCATTTGATAGTTTTAATGTGTGGATAACAGTCTCTAAGCACAGTTTGTTACCAAATTTTTGCCTGCTGTAGCAAGATGCCACCTGCAACCTTTGAGAGCAGACACTTACCAAGGAGGGGATTATTTGTTTCAAACGAAATGTGCATCTAGTCATAACTAAACAGGTGGATACCCTGGTTGTGCCCTCCCCTTCTGCACTGACCTGTCTACTGTCACTTCTAGGAATGGACATCTTCATCCCACTGCTGAAAAAAACCTTGCTTGCTCTATATTTCACAGGCCTTACAAGAGTGACATATCAATGGTGCACATTTCACATGAGTGAGGAAAATCAAGATGGAATTCATGATCACAAGACACCTGAACATCTCCAAACATATGCTGTAGGTTAGGAGGCAGCTTACTCACTTTCACACATAATAAGGCAGAAGTGTCAAACATTGGCCAAGTACTGATAGTTGGCACCTGCATTTAAAAATCTGGCCAAAACTTCTACCCACTTCCAGATGAGGAACACCATTCATTACCAGGGGGCTGAAAGCAAAAGAAAGGCTGACATGTGCGACACCTACTTGTTCTTCCAGCCAGAGGTTCATTCACAAGCTGGGAACTGCCCACAGGAAATCTGCTCTGAGTGTTGCAAAATTCCCAACGTCTCATTTGCAGCTGCTGCAGCCAGTACATCATTGCCTGTTTGCTGATTGCCTAACATAACACAAAACAGGAAAGGGAGGGGAATAATTTCATCAACATAAGACATCCTGAGGAGATGACCACCACTCTGCTGCACAAGTCAGCAGAAAATAAGGCCAGTTGTATCAAGCCTACGCTGTATCTGTATCCTCTGGTCCTAACACTGATTTGGGAGGACAGAGGAAATCTTTAGTATGGCCTTAAGTGGTAGAATCTCAGTGGACCACTGACCTCATTTTGAATGTGTTTTGGTTTATTATGGTCCAAGGCTAAGCAGAAACGTCACAATTGTTTTATACAGGAACAATCCCCAGAGCTTTTTAACAATGACTTACACGGAAATAAAAGTCTAACAAAGAATCCTCCTGGAGCAACCATTTTAGACAGGGAAGTTAATTTCTGTTCAGTAAATTACATGTGGACTGCAGGCCTCCTCAATTACTTTAATTTGGCACACAGTTCAGCTTTTATTCCTACTCTGTTAAACAACAGCCATTTCACAGGAAAGGAGTCCCAGACTTGCCAAAACAATGGAAATAATGTAGGTCCAAGTGGTAGCAATCCAAGCTAGGAAGATTTAAGTGAAACTCAAGCTAAGAGATATCTTAGTACAGATGTGTGTGTCTGTCCTGACTGGGAATTTTTCATTACCTTCAAAGTAAAAACTTTGCTTGGTGTTCTGATCTCAAAAACTCCTTCCCCATTTTCCATTTTGCAGTCAAAGCTGGCGCTGGAGAGATCAATAGACCCCAAAGGATTAATGTCCTGGGCAGTTCTGTAGTATAGTAAGCGACATTTGTTTTCATCATAAAAGAACCAGCGAGACTTCCAGGTCTTGATTGGACCCTTGATGCCCAGCTTATTTAAATAGCCGCAGAGTTTTTTTCTGGATGTTTCTGTGCTGGGTTTCAGCGGTACGTTTTCCAGTTCTCCGGGAGTGGGAAGGGTGTCTTTCTCTCTTGCTGAGGCTCCATTGCTGCTGTTAGTGTCTGGATCTGACTCCACTAAGTTGCCTGGAGCAGCAAGGATGCATGCTCTGCTTTCCAGTCTTTTCTTCATCTCTTTAAGGAAATAGATTGAAGCAGGAAATTCTCTAGGTAAATAAGCCGATCACAATTATATCATCACTGTTATAGAACCTGTAGCCAACGAAAAAGGAAAGAACAAGCTGAGGTCTGCCATATGACAAAAAAACGCTTCCTAGCTTTCAAACTACCCAGCCAAGGTCTCCAACTCTACTTTTGGTCATTGCTCCCTGCCCTTCTCTGCTCAGATGACCTCTATATACCTGTTGTCTCCCTTTTCATTCCTAAATTAGCCTGGACTAGTATCCAAGAAATAGTACCATAATCTCTTGTGTGAAAAGTAAGTACAGCCTGTGGGCATACCAAATCAATAGCAATAACCAGGGCTATTGTACAGTAAATGTAACCAGTACATTTGGTACTTAATGTTAAGGAATGGCTGCAGAAAACATGGCAAGATAACAAGCTCTAGGGGTAGGCACATAGTCAGGTCAAGGGATTGCAGGTAAGTGTGTCCTGCTATTTGCACTGAATGTTCAAATAATATTTTAAACCATGGCATCTGGAGAAAAACACAGCCTTATACAGCATTCTTATGAGTAATTTGTGTCAGCTGACTATAGTTGTTAAAATGCCCACATACTATGTGTTAGTTCCTCATCCAGTAGGATGGATTCATGTGATGGATTATGCACCAGAGAACACAATTCTGTGGTCCTTGTGAAAGAGACTTAGCTGCTTCCGTGACCAAAGTAACCACCTGCGTCCCAGAAATGTAAAAGAAAAAGATAAAACTCAGGCTGGAAGGGATCTGTGTAGATCTTGAGTTCAACTTCTCTCTCAGATTTAAAAGCTGTAGCCAGCTACACTGGTCTGCACTCAGATAAATTTTTATCATACACAAGGATGACAATTTTGCCATGTTTCAAGTGCTTAACCATATGACAGGTGTGATTTTTTGCTCAGAGCTGCAGATACCCACAGCTCCTGTATAAAGAAAGCTAACAACACTCCAGAAAAGTATCTATAAACAACTTCTTGCATTTTTTGAAACTTTGGTTTCAGACATTAACACAGCTGAAGCAAATATGTAAGCAAATAAATGGGTTCAGTCATAAGTTAGTGGGAATCCAACTCCAGACACAAAACTGTGAAAGATTCAACACAACATCCAGCTGTATGACAACACGTCAATGAGATAATACAATGGAACACACTGAGATGTTGCCCAAGCTTATCTTGTTCCTCTGCTTTTAGGAACTTACCCTCATGACTGAAAGAAGGTTTGTCCATCCTAGCGCTGGCTAAGCCCCATCCTGTTTATTGCTGCCCCCTCCTGTTCCTACGTTAGCTTTACAGACAACTATCTGTAATGTTCACTCTTAGTGAAAAGCTACTTAAGTTCTTTCAGTTCACTCCCATGACACAGTGGATCCTGGTGCTGAACATACCCACAAATGCCAACAACAAGCACCCCTTGAGAAGGTGTTGCCTCAGCTAAGCTTCTGAAACACCAAAACCACTTCATTTCCAAGCTAATTTTGCCTGGCACAAAGGAAATATCATCAGGAGGAAGAAACACCCTCAACTTTCCCAAAGAGACGCTGGAGCTTTTATGTCAGTACCAGTGTAAGTATCTTCTGTACCGCCTGAAGACTACATCACACTTCTACCTCTTGCCAGCATGATGGTCCATTGGTCCACAACATGAACAGGATCAAGTAAGCATTTTAGGTAATTAATTTAGGTTATTTAGTAAGCATTAGGTTCAAGAACCAAGTTATAAGGAATCACGTCAGATCTGCATTGCAAAGACCCCTAGATAAGACCTCACCTCCTTAAGGGAAGTAGAGAGAAGCTCCTGGAAGTCACCGTCTCCTGGCATAGAGCTATTGCTGCAAGCACCACCAAGCAGGTAACCACAGCCTCCAACAAATCCAACAGCAACAGAAAAGCAGCGCCTGCCTCAGGTTTTCTTCGGTCCAGTCGCTGCCGGGAAGCTGTCTGAAAGATATATTTAGCCGAAAGCGGCCCTGACACTGACTCACCAATGAAAACGGATCAGGGTGGCCCCTGCACAACCCTTCCCGGAGCTGCCGGTGCGATCAGCACCAGGCAGCCCCACCGCCCCTCCCCGTGCCTCCCGCAGGGCCGCAGAAGCGCCTCCCAGCCCAGCTGCACCGGGAGGGGGGGGACCAGCGACGGCGGCCGGAGCCTGGCACTGGGCTGGCCTGAGCCTGGCACCGCTTGTACCAGCGCCGGCNGGCAGCGGGGCGGGAGACGTCAGCTGCAGCCGTGGGAAAAATAACAATAATATAGGGCATTTCAGACGGGTGTCGGGAAGAAAGTGATTCATCAGGGTGATGCGACCCACGGAAAGCAAGCAAGCAAGCCGAGGGGGACAGCTCGTGGGCTAGAGGG
>VXAZ01009233.1:188-42663 GCA_013399875.1 Gymnorhina tibicen | reverse complement strand
GGGGACCAGCAAGTGCCATCTGCTATGAGGGGACTCCTCTCCAGAGCTGCAAAACCATCGGGTGGCAGATGCAGACGTGCAGCGAGAGCCAGCTGCTGTGCAGTCAGCTGGGGCAACTCAGCTCAATCAAGCACATTTCACAGGGTAAGAAGAGTGGTAACTTAGTGACTTGGGACACTGGAGGCTGATAGGATCAAGCTGGGCCAAAGGGAAAAGCCTTGGGAAAGGATACTGCAAGGAATAGTGGTGTCAGACCACCCTAAAGAAGCAGTGCAGATCCTGCGGGGACACAGGGGACAGGACGCACAGCCCAGGCAGGTTCACACGCTCTCTGACAGCTGCCTTTCCTCCTGCCACTGCAGCCAGGCCCTGCTGGCCTGGGAAGGCACTTCTTTTGCCTTTATCCCAAGAATAAGGAGTCTGGATGGCTTTAATTTTCCCTGTGTGCAGTGATAACTGTGCCTTTTCCACTGGTCTCAAAAAAGCCCTGAGTTTACCAAATTTTACTGAGTTTTATCACTGACTTTAGCCAAGTTTAGTACCAGAACAGCAAAAAGCAAACCTGTCCAGGTGTCTAACGGCCCATCTTTCCACTAGCCTAAACTGCCAAACTGTAGAGCACATTAAGCTGATTACAGCATGTAAAATTTACAGATTGCCATAGACAAAAACAATTTGTCTCAACTTTGTCTTGTCTTGGTATTTGGCCATTAGACTGGATCAGAGAATCACAGAGAATCACAGAATTGTCAGGTTTGGAAGGGATCTCTGGAGACCATCTAGTCCATCCCTCCTTGCGAAGGCAGGATCACCTAGAGCAGAATGCACTGGGGTAGGATTTTAATGTCTCTGGAGAGGGAAATTTCACAACCTCCCTGGGCACTGTTTTCCAGTGCTCTGCCAACTTCAACATAAAGAAGTTCTTCCTCGTGTTGAGGTGAAATTTCTTGTGTTTTAGTTTATTGCCATTGCTCCTCATCCTGTCACTGGGCCCCACTGAAAAGAGTCTGGCACCATCCTTTTGGCACCTGCCTGTGAGATATTTATATGTATTGATGAGATCCCCTCTCAGTCTTCTCTGGACTAAACAGGCCCAGCTCCCACAGTCTCTCCTCATTAGAGAGAAGTTCCAGACCCCAAATCATCTTTGTCACCTCTGCTGAACCTTCTCCGATAGCTCCTTGTCTTTCTTGACCTGATAATCAGTACTGACTAATGGAGTCTAGCTCCACTAGGAAAAGGGGGAAGTGCGAAGGCTGTAACTGTAATTGCAAGACGTCCTTTTCCCTGAAGGCTGAACTGCCTCCTCCCCCTCAGCCACACCTGGAGGGAGGTGGTAGAGAGAGCGTGACAGAAGCAGTGGAATCAGGGCAGCACTGACCTATGTGAAGGCTGGCCTGTAAGTGCCTTAAAAGTCTCAGCTGGAGTTCTTCAGATGGTTAGTGCCAGAATGGCTCTAAAAGAATCATCCGGCTCCCGCTCTCATCTTATACACTGGCACTGGCAAGGCCGCTCATTGAGTGCTGTGTCCAGTTCTGGGCCCCTCACTTTAAAAAGGACATTGATGTGCTGGAGCATGTTCAGAAAAGGGAACAAGGCTCATGAAAGGACCAGAAAACATGTCTTATGAGAAATGGCTGAGGGAGCTGGGGTTGTTTAGTCTCCAGAAGAGGAGGCTCAGGGGTGACCCCATCGCTCTCTACAGCTCCTGAAAGGAGGATGTAGTGAGATGGGGAGTCAGCCTCTCCTGCCGTGCTTGCAGCGAGAGGACAAGAGGAAATGACCTTAAAATGAGACAGGGGAGATTCAGATTAGATATTAGAAAAAAAAAATTATCAGTGTCAGGGTGGTCAGGCACTGGAATAGGTTTCCCTGGAAGGTGGTGGAGTCCCCATCCCTTGTGTTTAATAAACATCCGGATCTGGTGACGTGGTGTAAGGGTTACAGTGGCAGTGCTGAGTGGATGGTTGGACTGGGTGACCTCAAAACTCTCCTCCAACCGCGGTGATTCTGTTATTCTTTGTGCGGCCTCACAGAGAGCTGAGCTGCTGAGGAGTCGCAGCGCTGGTTTTGCCGCCTCAGCCACAGCCGCCCGCGGCCCCGAGCCCGGCGCTCCTCACACGGCCCGTGGAGGGGAAGGAGGGGCCGCGCTCCGCCTTGCCAGAGCGACACCCGCGCACGGCGCCTGCGCCCGCCCGCCCGCGCTGCAGGAGATGGCGGCGCCGTGAGGCAGTGGCGCTGCGCGGCCTGCATCGCTGCCCGGCCGCCTTCGCTCGCTCCCTCCGCCATGAGGAACCTGCGGCTGCTGCGGGCCGGCGGGTGCCGCTCCGCCGCCGCCGCCACGGGCACCCCGCAGTGCTTCTGCCTGGGCGCTGAGTCCGGCGCGGTGTTCGTGGGCTCCCAGTACGGGCTCGTGGAGCTGCGCTCCGCCGGGGACTCGGTGAGAGCCGGGGCTGCGGCTGCGGGGCAGGGTGCTGGTGCTTGCCGGCGTGCTGGGGTCGGCTTAGGTTGCAAAACTGGAATGAAGCGTTTGCGCCTCCGCTAGCGGGAGCGCGCCGGTTCTCGCCGGGAATTCGCCTGTCTCCTGATGCGGTCCCCCTTCGCGGCGGTGTCCACGGTGTCTTGGACCCTCCTGCTCCTCCCCGCCGCCCCTTGCTGCTGTCTCACGGTGGCGTGGAAGCCGCTGCACTGTGATCTTGGTGGCTGAAGAGGCTTGTTGGGCTTCTAAAGTATTAAATCTGCTTCTTTAAGAGAGTGGATGTGTTAGACACGTGTCAGTCGCGTGCACGGCCTGGCGAACAATTGCATCGGGACAGGTTCACAAAACAGAACCAAGCAGGCAAAGCGATAGTGAAGAGTACAGGAGGAAGCTTTTGAAACTTTGCTCTATGCCGAACATACCGCTAAAGTAATTAAATGGTGTTGAGTCATGAATTCCTGTTAAAGCTGGGTTGCTTTCTTCTCACTATGCAACTCTGAGGCATCTAATTCCTTCAGTACATTCAGTCCTGAAATTAACTGGCAAAAGACCTTTGGGGCTTTCCTGGGATTTAATTTTCAAAGATTGCTGTACCTTAACTGTCCAAACAGTGTTCCTTAGAAATTGTTTTTTATGCTGTGTCTAGAAGTCTGCATGCGCCCTTGAGAGTAGTGGGACACTTTGAGCAGCTAGCCATGTGCCTCTTAATGTTGACACTGGTGAGATATGAAAAGGGTGTTGAAAGATGATTAGCAGGGCAAATTGGAAGTTGTGTATTGTTTGCTTCCATATATGGGTTTTCTTCTATCACTTTTACCATAAGAGATCTTCACGGTTTTCTATGGATAAGTGAAGATAAGCACGTGCAAGCTGGCTTTTTTCTGGTGCCATTCACACACTCTCTTCTGCTGTGTAATGCTTTGTGTAACTGCAGTAGGACGAAATTGTGCTTGTCATTTCTGCAAAAATCCCAGTGAGGTGATGTGTTAATTAGTAAGCCATTGGCCTCTCTGTATCAAGGTGTCAAGAGAAGTTTCCCTGACTGTGGATGAGTTCTTGCCTGAGGATGGAAGTGGCTGCATCGTGGGTGTCGAAGATCTTCCAGAGCAGGAGAGTGTGTGTGTTGCTACAGCAGCTGGAGACATCCTGCTGTGCAATCTGAGCACGAAACAGGTACCATGGCGGGAAAGACAACAGTACTGAGGGAATTCAGAGGAAATAATAACACTTAAAATTTCTTTAGGGGCCAGTTGTATGCTTATTGCATACTGAGCTGCGGCTAATCTCCATTCTCTGGGCAGACGAGCTGATTTTTGTGGGAGCCTTGAGAATGATCAAAGACAGAATATATACTCTGTAAAAGAACTGGAATTGAAATGGTGGCTTGCCTGTCCACAGCCTGGGTTCTCTGAGTTTGCTCAAAGGGCTCCCAGCAGCACAGGATCTGCTGGAAAGTCGTACAGAAGGAGGATATTGCTGAGACTAGGTAAAAAATAAAGTAATCCATTCATAGTTCACAATGTAGCTACCGTTTTGTTATCAGTTGATACATGTTGATGTGGCTTAAGATATGGCAGAAACTGACATACTTGCTTTCTATTCCATCCTCATTGTCAGATTTGTATGATTTTCACCAAGACGCTTAAACACCTCAACAGCACCCTCTGAAATCTGAATCAGCTCCCACAGTACCAGTCCAACAGTGCAGGTTTAAGTGGGCAGGAGATGACAGTGGTCTGTCTGGGTTAGCTGTAAGATTGTGGTTATTTGCAGCTTGTCTGTTTTGGTTCATGTTTGCACTTTGATTTGCAGATACCACTTAAATATACAGTTAGCTGTATCTGAAAAATGTGTCCTGTATTGCAACTTACAACATGTCATAAAGGAATAGAAATTAACAAAACATATGGTACAGGAGACTTTTTTTGCAGTGATAGATGTGTCAGAGAACAGGTTTAACTTCTTTATTTCGCGGGTTTTTGGCTTACTTTCCAGTTTTAAGGTTGTCTTCTTTTGGTGTAGTCTGGGCACCAAGAAGGAGGTCTGGACGATTCCTCTGCTTATTCTGAAACCCTCTGTACGTGAGTGATAGTTACTTTGCCGACTGGTCCCAGTCCCGCTTTTCTTACCTGAAAAGATTGTGGCATCCAAGCCTAATTCCTTGAATGCCATCATCTTGCTGTTTTATCACAACGAGTGTTGTATTTCTTGTTCTGTTCCATGCCTTTTGCAAATCAGGATAACAATGCATAACAAAAGTTCTCTGCCCACTGTTACTACTTGCTCATGATGGCCCAGTAAAACTAGCCCAATTTTCCGTAAACTTTGACATTGGTGCAGATATATACAGTTGTCAAGTTCAGCATACACAGGCTGATCAGAGTTTAACTGCGTGTTGGAATTCTCTAGGTAAGAATCATTATGTCTGTGTTTTGTGACTAAAGAATATTTACCAATTTAATCACAGGCCCTTTCAGGCAGTACTGGTATTGACACTATACGTTGCTGACATAAGACTGAGAGTTGCAGAATAAAGCTCTTTCTAAAACAGTGTACGGTAGAATGTGCTAGACTCTACATTGCCTGGGCTCTCACTCATAGACATTCTGGAACCATTTTTAGTCAGAAAAGTTTCTTTTGTTTTGCTCAACACAAAGTGTGAAATTAGGCTTTTGACTTTTTTAAGTAGGAGGCAAATTTTCTTTTGCCTTTGTGGCTGTTTGCGTTTGTGCTGGGATAGTGCTGCACTCATGTTCCTGCACTTCTGTGATTTTATTTTGGTCTTGCAGGTGGAATGTGTTGGAAGTGTGGACAGCGGTCTGAGTGTCATGAGCTGGAGTCCTGACCAAGAGCTTGTTTTGCTTGCAACAGGTATCAACAACAGCCTGTAAGCTTTTTGCGTGTAGGAGTGAAACTCACTATGGCCAATGCACAAAACACAACTAAGAGTGAGAGAGAAGAAAAAGTTATGAAATAGGGGCTGGGACTTAAAGTGGAAAAAACGCTACCGGGTCCTATACATTAGATTTTATTTCATGATTCATAAAGTGCTTCAGAGATCGAAGCAGAAATTGGTTAGGCCCAAAAAGCTGTTGTGTGGGAGAGTTACTAGTCCTTAAAATCTTCCCAGAGAGTATATTTGATCTTGCCTCAAAAACATATCTTTATATCACCATTTGACTTTTTAGTAACAAAAACTGTCCTTCGCCTTTCATAGGAAATACATGTGTCACAGGCCCAAATTAGCTACAAGTGTGACTCACCTAGAAAATTAAATTAGCCTCAGACAAAACAGAATCATCTAGTGCTTGAGATTGAGAGGAAACTCTGGAGATCACCTCTTCCAACCACGTGGCTCAAAGCATGTTACCTAGAGAAAGTTGTGGGGGACTGTGCCCAGTTAGGTTTCAGACCCCACAACCCCTGTGGGCATCCTGTTCCTATCTATAATCATCCTCAGAGTTAAAAAAAACCCCTTTTCTTAGCTTTTAAGGGAATTTCCTGTATTTTAGTTTGTGCCCATTGCCTCTTGTGCAGTTCCTCAGCACTACAAACAGCATGGCTGTGTCTTCTTTACTGTACCCCACCTCCCACGTAATGTATTTACACACACTGATGAGATTCCTATGGAGCCTTCTCTCCAGAGCAATGTGGCTTGTCTCAGCCTCCACTCATGTGACAGATTTTTCAAGCCCTTAATCATCATTGTGACCCTTTGCAAGACTCATTCCAGCATGTCTATGTCTGTCTTCCACTGGGAAGCCCAAAAATGGAATCAGCATTTCACATGTCTCTCACCAGCACTGAGTAGTGGAGCAAGATCACTTCCCACAACCTACTGGCAGCACTCCTAATGCAGCCAGGTTGCTGTTGTACACCTTGTGCAGCAGGGTATACTGCTAGCTAGTTCAACTTGGTGCCCCAGGAAACATAGTTTATTTTTTTGCCAAGCTGCTCTCCAGCCACTTGGTTCTCAGTCTGTCTTAGTGCTTGAGATTATTATTTTCCATATGCAGGACGTGACTTTTTTCTTGTTGAGCTTTATGAAGTTCTGGACAGCCCATCTTGTCTACATGACAAGGTCCCTGTGGACAGCAGCACAACTTTCTGCTGTACCTGCTGCTTCTCCCAGTTCTGTGTCATCTACAAACTTGCTGAGGATCCTGCGCTCCAGGTCATAAAGGAACATGTTAATCATTGCCCCTAGTGTCCAGAGGCATGCCAGTGACTGACCTCAAGCCGCATGTTTTGACAGTGCTGGCAAGCTTTTGAGCTTGGCAGTTTGGCTGGTTTTCACTGTGCTTTTATCTGTCCCATACTTCATGGGTTTGTCTGTGATGGTGTTGTGGCACACAGCATCAAAAGCCTTATTAGAGTCAAGATAAATGAAATCCATTGTTCTCCCCATATCCACAAGCCGGTCATCTCATGTAGGAGGTTATCAGGATGGTATGATTTCCTCTTCGTAAATCCATAGTGACTGTTCCCAGTCACCTTCTTGTCCTTCATATCTCAAGAGAAAAGGTACTAGGTACTTGTTTGGAAGGTAAGAAAAATTGCTAAGCTTAGGCCAGGAAGCATATTTTTGAGGAGAAAAACTTGGAAGTGTTCTGTTCCCATTTGAGGTTTCATGCTTTGAAAGATAGGTTCTCTCTAGTGTATGTTTTCTGTATCTAGGTACGAGACAGAACAAGAGGAGCACACAGGACAACACCTCAGTTTGTACTTGCTGCAGATATCATTACCAATGTTGTATTTAATATCTGCCTTGCAGGTCAGCAGACACTCATCATGATGACAAGGGATTTTGAACCAATTGCTGAGAAGCAAATCCACCAAGATGAGTTTGGAGAAGGTGAGAGGTGCACTGAAATGAAGTTGCCTTAGCTGATGTAATTGATATGTTGTAAGCATGTGGAAAGTAAGGAAATGGAGCTGAGCACTTTGAGGCCTTAAGAGACATTTTATTTAGACTGTAGTGCTGCTGGACAGCTGAAGGGGAAAGTCAATATTGTTACTTGTCAGCATAAATTCAAGTAAATCCCATGTACCAAAGTACTTTCTGGGCTATATAACTTCCCTGCAGGTTTTTAGAATAAAATTTTGGGAGAAGGTATGGGTTGCTTGAAGCTGTGTATTGTGTACAGTAGTGCACAGTAGTTAAGGTATTATCGGTAAGTCTTCCACTACAAGGATTATTTCTTCTTCAGGAAAGTTTGTTGCTCTTGGCTGGGGTAAAAAGGAGACGCAGTTCCATGGATCAGAAGGGAAACAGGCAGCACATCGCAAACAGACGGTATTATACTGCTTTTTTTGTGTCAAGCCAATGCTCTCTCAAGGAAAACACATATAAAGAGAGTTTCTGTTATTCCCGCTATGTCAATTTGCCACCGCCTTTCTGATGGTTCTCTTCATAGGCTGCTTCTGTCTGTTTGTGTGTTGTCTGAAATCATGCATTTTTATCTTCCTTCTGTGGATACAGAAAAGCCTGTTAGAAGGATTTTCCAGCTTCTTGTAGTGTTCTGTGTGAATCTTCTCTTTCTCACGCGAACTATCAAAACAATAAGATGTTTTTTCTGTAACTATCTGTACACCTGGTGTTTGTCTGAATCTTGTTATGGTACAGGATGTTTTAACACCTTACCCAATCACCCTGAGGGGTGGATGGGGTACTCACCAGTATCCTTATGGGATTAAGACATACAAGTGGACAATTAATTAATTAAATATCACATTTTCCTGCTGACTGTGTTTGGATTCATTTCCTGGTCTTTGCAATACTGCAACATCCTTCTAATTCAAGAAAGCGGCAGGGAGTACTTACACTTTTCAAACAGAGCTCAAAGTAAGATTTGCAAGCATTCCAGCATCAATCCTGAACAAATCTCAGTTCACCGTGTGTCCAGCTTATGCATTGCTGGTCTATAAGTAGAGACCCAGGTGGATGGGAAGGATAGTATGCGATCATGTGAAGAGACAGTCATATGCACTTGGAGGAGGAGCAGATTGAATTAGATAGTTTTAATTCTAGTATTTCCTAAAACAACGTTTTGAATAATGAGTTTTTAACTTACTAGCCTTGACACTTTTTAATGGACGGATTTCATGCTAAGGCTCTTGAAAGAGCGGTCTGTTTAGACAAAGACAGCAGTTGCCTTCTCAAGCTTTGATGTAACTTTCTTTTGTGTGGCTTCAGGAAGTGTTACCGACATCAGCCTGGGATGATGGCAGGCCTCGGGTGACATGGAGAGGAGACGGGCAGTTTGTTGCAGTGAGTGCCGTCTGTCCAGAGACAGGTAAGGCACCAAACTTCTTTGAAATACCAGCACGTGTAAAGGGCTTCTTAAGCAGAATCTAGGTAAGGCAAGAACTGTTTGTGGTCTGTCAGCCACTTAAAGCAAGGGTGAATTGAGCTATTTAATTGCCCTTTTCTCTGCTCTGGTGTTCTCAGAGCCATTTTATAGATACAATATTTTGAATACTTTCTTTGCAGTTTGGTTTTCAGTTCAGTGAGATGCCAGGAGGGTGTACTACTTTGTGGATACTATCTGAACTGCTTCTTTCACCTGCTCAAGCTTTAAGCAATACCTGATAGGCTCTCAATGCCAAATGGATGAATCTGTTTGGGTTCATATACCCTCTGTCCCTTATACTAGAGTTTAGCCTTGCACACTTGTTTTTTAAATACTGATAATACTTTTCCCTTGGTTATGCCCTGAAGTCAAAGAGGTAATAAGCACATGCATTGCTTCTAAGACTGTAACTGATGTTTTCCGTGACAAATACTACTTTTTGAGCAGTTTAAATGCATTGGTCAACATATTGAACTGCACCAAACCTCACCGCTCTTCCAAAGTTTGAGGTTTTGCCTTCAGTACTTCAGATTAGGGAGGATCATAAATTTATAGGAAGATTCTAACATTTCTGTGGTGAAAGCTGGGGGGGGAAGTGATTATGACTGAATTACATCAGACGGAAATTCCTAACACAGTTCCTTCAGTCACTTGGTTACTATGGGAGAACTGCCTGAGACGGAATAAGTTCTTAGCCCTTAAGGTGTACAAGAGAAATCTCCTTTCTTACACATGTGCATCAAAATTTGCTCTTCTACCCTCATAAAATTAGGAAAATCTCTTCTCAGTGTTTTCTTAGATCTTTGTCTCATTGCTCTCTCAACCCATAGGTGCTCGGAAGGTCCGGGTGTGGAGCAGAGAGCTTGTGCTGCAGTCAACAAGTGAGCCTATCTCGGGATTAGAACAAGCACTGTCCTGGAAGTGAGTAGTACAGCAGTCTGCATGCTGACAGCAGTGTTGCTTTTTATTCCCTGGTCACAGTCTTTGATCAGCATCATTTTCATTTCTTCAGTGTTTTGTTGATTTTTCCCAAAACTTGAAGAAAGCTGCCTTCTGTTTCAGCATGAGGAAGAGTAGGCCTTTAAACCCTGAAAATCCTAATACTTGCATCACAAGTGGGAAGAAGGTTTAGATTCTCTGTATATAGTCAGTGTCAAGTGTGTTTGGGCTCAACTGTATGAAAAGGAATATTACAGGTTCCTTTCCTAGTGCTGACATTTATTTGGTCACCTGTGGATATCATGAGCTCTGATCTGTGCTCGCCTTATGACTTTATCTGAACAGTGCTGAGGAAAACACATCCTCTGCTGTTGTTTTCCTCATGTCACTGGAAAAAATGTGAGATGACTAGGGTTTAAAATGACAGTGATTGTGGGAGCAATGACTTTTCATTTGGTTCTTTTTTAAGGCCTTCAGGAAACCTGATAGCATCTACACAAGAAAAACCCAATAGACATGATGTGGTTTTTTTGGAAAAGAATGGACTTCTTCATGGAGAGTTCACCCTTCCTTTCCAGAAAGGGCAGGTCAAAGTAAGTTCTTTGTCTGGGCTTCTTTGATGAGAGTGTAATGAAGAGGACTAGATCTTTTCCAGATTCTTTGTGCTTATCCTAATGGAGGAAGTGACCTGAAAAGAGAACATTGAAGAAGCGTGTGGAGAAGGTGCAATGCCCTTTGCCCATAGTACAAAGACATGTCGTACATGATGGTTGTAGCCCTGGGGTGTTTCTGGGCTCTATATCCTTTCTACCAGGCAAATGATTTAAAAGTACTTTTCAGCGTGTCAGCCATTGCAAAAGTGAGGTTATATACTCACATTATCCCAAAGAAGTGAGAAGGTATTGCTAGGGCATTACTTCAGCTTCTGTGCTTGGATGCTGAGAGGTCTTTTGGCAGATTCTTCCTCAGTGTCGGGGAAAGCGAAGAGAACACTACTGTCATTTTTGTGGCCTCTTCATCTATGGGATTCTCAGGATGCCTTGTCAGGAGCTTTGCAGTACATGAGGACTCTGTTTTTATATTAACTCACGCACCTTTCATTGTTGAAGATAAGGAACACCACCTGGTCTTGTAAACTGTCTGGGAGCAACAATATCAGTAAGAGCCATGTTTGTTTCTGCAGGTTAACGAAATGCTTTGGAATGCGGATTCTACAATCCTGGCTATATGGCTGGAAGACCTGAAGGTGGAAAACTCCGACACAAACACTTACGGTGAGAGCAGTCCATGAGGCTCTGGCTCTTAACGCTTGCCTGCAAATGTGGTTAGCAGTGGGTACTTACCTGCAAGTTAGGAGGCACTTTGGAGGCTTACCAGTGGCTTTGAGACCTCTGTGCTGGTGTTGTGGTTTAACCGCAGACTGCAGCCAAGCTCCACAGATTCACTTGCCCACTTCCCCACCAGCAAGATCAGGGAGAGAATCAGGAGGGTAAAAGCTGAAAAATTAATGGGTTGAGATAATAACAGTTTAATATGAGAAAGCAAAAGCCACACATGCCATAAAAAGCAGACCAAGGAATTAATCCACTGCTTCCCATGGGCAGGGAGGTGTTCAGCCATCTCCAGGGGGCCCCATCATGTGTAGCAGTTACTTAGGAAGAAAAATGCCATCACTCCAAATATCCCCCTCTTCCTCCCTCTTCCCCTCACTTTATATATGAACATGATGTCACATGGTTCCTTTAATCAGCTGGGGTCACCTCTCCCGGCTGTGTCCCCTCCTGACCTCCTATGCATTCCCAACTTCCTTGCTAGCTTGGCAGTACAAAAAGCAGAAAAGACCTTGGCTCTCTGTAAGCCCTGCTCAGCAATAACTAAAACATCACTTTTACCCACCCTGTGTTCAGCACAGATCCAAAACTCAGTCCCATACTTGACACTATGAAGAAAATTAAGTACGCCAGCCAAAACCAGCACAGCTGGTGAGGAAGAACTGGTAGTTCAGCCTGAGCTCAAAGCATCTTCCAGGCTACTGTAACTGGAAGTGGCACAAATGGAATACTAAAGGTGTGAGCCCTTCATTAAACAAGAGTACTATCTCACAAGGGTACCTCAATGAATTCTAGAATTGACTTTTGCACAGCGTGTTGTTTTCTTGTGCTGTGTGATGTATGACACAGCTCATGGACTGAAGGCTAGAACTATTATTGTAATTACACTTAACCCACCCCTAGAAAGAGCAGTGGTGGTTGGGAGGGAGGGTTTGAGCTGGGTCTCAAATACTAGTCTGTACAACTATTTGTTTTTCTACAGTTCAGCTGTGGACCACAGGGAACTATCACTGGTACCTGAAGCAAAGTCTGCACTTCGGTAGCTTGGAAGAAAATCGGTTGGTGTCACTGCTCTGGGACCGAGAGAACCTGTATAGACTACATATACTCTGCCAGGGCTGGCATTACCTCTTCTATGACTGGCATTGGACCACAGACCATGGGCTGGGGGAGAACAGTCAACATATGGCAAATGTGGCTGTTATAGATGGAGGTAAGCAGTGGGACAGCTTTCCAGATCTAGGTTTAGAAAAGGTGGTGTAGCCTTTTGTATTCAGGCTGGATGGGGTTATGATAGTTCTTCTTTTAGTTGTTGTTTCTACAAAGCTTCTAAGGAGGGGTCCATGTAATTGATAGAAGCTTCACGGGTGGCCCAATGGAGATAATCACTAAGAGCACAACAACCATTTTCCTGTAACATTATTTCTACTTGTACTAAAGAATCCAGAAAGAGCCTCGCTCAATTTGGACTGGGGTGCATCTTGGATTTTCTTCTCTTTCTTCCACAGATAAAGTGCTTGTCACAGCGTTCCAGCATGCTGTGGTGCCTCCACCCATGTGTACCTATGAGCTGCACCTCCAACAGGCGGTTAATCAGGTTGCATTTCACACAGATCCCAAGCATAGTGGGGACATGGCTGTCCTGGATGCCGATAACAGGATCTCTGTGTATAGATATGGTGAGAGCATGTTGCAACCTCGTTAAAAGAAACCCTGTGTTCCTGCAGTGGTACCCTGGGGGACTAGTAAGGTGGTGGTCACTTAAACCTTTACACAAGACGTACTTGGTTTAAGTGTGAGTTCAGGCTCTGTTCTCATTTCCAGTAGGCTGAGTGACATAGAAGCATTTTGGTGGCACACTGACTTTGTGAGAAGACAGTGTTTGGCGCTTGACTATGTAATTGTGCTGGTAATATTCCCCTGCCTAGTTTCAGTGCAGCACATGGTATCTTGCATAAGCTGCTCTGATGGCATGATGCTGACTGGCATTGGGAAGTGTCTGAGAATCTTTCTGGGGCACCCAGCACTTCCCAAAGCAGTTCTATATACAGCGTGCTGTGAGGAAACAGCGTTGGAAGGTGACTGTCTTCCTCAGAGCAAGTGTTAATGAGATTTACATTTTGGCTGTACAATTAGGGATGGCGTTTTCTGACTTATTAATAGTTTCATGTAGCATCTACTTTTTGATAAGATTGAAGATGGAAGGGACTCTGTTGGGAAGATCTCTAAATTCTGCTTTGTTCTGCTTTGCGTTTGCTAGGACAGAGTACAGTGAATGACCCTACTGTCAAGTTTGGAGCTGTGGGAGGAAATGGGTTTGAAGCAGCTGTGGAAACACCGTACCTGCATAAAACCTACAGGTAATACAGAACTTCTACAGCTGTAGAGGGGAGAAGAGGGTTGTACCTGGCTGGACACTTTAGAGGTCACAGCTCTGACCACTTTCCTCAAGATTTTTAAGAGGCTGTTAGATAACATGGTTTCATTTTGTTCACACAGTGTCTGCAAGTAGTGCTGAGAAGTGCACTTTACTGAAGTCTCTATCTAGCAGAACCAGTGACTGTCAGTGACAGCACTGAGATATCCCTTCCTGTGCCTGCTGCAGCACTTTGGCTCTGGGAGCAAGAGCACAGAGGAATGATGGTGCAGTGCCCAGGCCCATGATCATGGCATACAGAGTAAAAGAGCTGCTTGCATGGCAGAGACAGTGACAAGGTTAAAAATCCCACCATGGTCTCTGTTTGTTCCTAGAGGTAGTTGGCATGGAAGCAGTATTACCTAGGGAAAACAGATGGAGCTTCCTAGGTCTCATCCTTTATCTCCAGCCCAGCCTGTGGCAGGATTCATGCTTTGGGTATCTGCGTTTCTGTACTGGAGCCCTCCCAGCCATGCTGTGTATTTGAATAGCCAGGCTGTGCTTAGGAAGTCCTTTGCCTCTCTAGTGAGGTGGCCTACTGAAATCAGGTTCTATTTGCATCCCAACCTCTCTTTTTTGTGACAGAGTTGATGTGAGCAGCAGCAGCAATGAAGTGATGAATCCTCTGGGGCTCCGATTTCTCACCTGGCTGCCAGATGACAGCTTCCTCGTTGTTGGTCAAGGTCAACTTGCTGCTCAGTCTGTCCTTCACCATCTGACTGCAGTGCCTCATGTGGCTGGAGCTGACGAAGAGTGCCTGAATTTACGGTACTAGAGATCTGTCAGTTGTGGCTGAAGTCTGAGAATGCTTCTGGACAGTCCCTAGAAGAAATTAAGTCTTTTATTAGACATGCATCATGGAGGCTGTGGGTTAAGGAATTTGGCTGTCTTCTTGCAGGAGAACCAAACAGCTTATGAAGCTGGCTACTGGTTAGCACTTGCCTGTAGTCCTAATGGCTACACCCAGCCTGGCAAGGGTGCGTGCTAAACATGCCTGTGTCAGTACAGGATGGCTCTGTTCCTTGGAATTTAAGGCCCTTGGGGGAGAGGGGATGGCACATTACACTGAATTCCTCCATTCTACCCTTTGCCCACCATTATCAAGGTCCAGAAGGGGATTGGTAGCCACGGAAACTGCTGTCCTCCTCCTCCTCACCTGCTGGTCTTTATGGGGCCAGTTGAGCTAAAACCAGACACAAAAGAAAGCCACCTGGGGTACAGAAATACGGTTCCCAAAGAGATTGGAGGGCTGCTTTCTGCAGCACTCACACTGCAAGGACAATGATTTGCATGTGAGCTGTAGAACAGAAAAAGAGGCATGTGTTTGCAGAGTGCTGCAGTGCAGACAGTGACCAGCACAGTTAGGCAAATGCCTGTTGGCTGGAGTTGCTCGTGCTCTGTGGTACCACTGTTAGCTGACAGAGGTGTGAGAAGACTGCAGAAGATCCTTACATGAACAAAGCATGTCCATGCTGGAGATGTGCATGTTTTCATGTGGCTACTAGAAAGGCAGGAACAAGGTGTTAAGTGTATCTGCTGTGACTGATGTTCTGTGTTTTCTCTGTCTTATATCAGGTTGTCAGTGCCTGTAGATGGAGAAGTGATCAGCCTGTACTGCAGCCCACTGACCAAAACTGTAGCTCTGCAGCTGACTGATAAACGGATCCTAAAATACCTGTGGGGTAAGATGGGCCCTGTTACACTACCTGGTCTTAGGTGTAGTTACTACATATTTCTTAAAAGGTTTAGTAAGATGATTTGACTTTCAGGGACTTGAGTGACTCTTGCTGGGTAGTCGGTGCTGCCTTTCATGTTTCCTCTGCTCCCAGAAATGGGCCGAAATTAGTGATTTGTGTCGGAATTCAATTAACAGTAACTTTATATGTATACACATACATATGTTAACATGCATATGCACACACAAAGTTCAGTGCTGACTCACTGCCAAATCCATAGTACTTCTATTTATTCTACTGCCATGGTGGAATAAAGGCATTACTGAGCCCCTAGAAGTTACCACTTTCTTGTCCGCTGTGTCCTGGACTTCTGTGCCAGCATTCCTCCCCTCTGTCAGATAGTGTAGCTTATTCCCAGTTCTAGTTTTCTTGAGATACATTTTAATGTCTGAGTTTCTGATTGGTTGGAAAACAATTAGATCTTCTTTGCTCCTTAGAGGCTTCTACTCCAGTCCTTGAGCCGTGGCGGAGCAGCAGTGGCTCTGCTGTTCAGTTACCCTACCGCTGTGTGCAGACTTCCATCACGAGGATCAGTGGTGAAGTAAGTGAGACTGTGAGCAGATTAAATTCTCTACTCAGTTGTTCTCTGTGTCAGAAGTACAGCATGGTCCTCTGCCCAGGGCCCAATGATACTTTTTTATGATGTTCTTCATAAGGCCCTATGCAGAGCTGAGAGCTTATCTTCCCTTGCCTTCTAGAGCATTTCTGGTGGATTGCAGTTAACACGCAGTCACCCCATTCTATGAATACAGTGAATAATTCCATTGAAAAGTGAGAAATTTCAGATTGGAAATTTCTAGCAGTTACTACCATGCTCTTTTTGAAAGGACCATTTCGCTTTGTTTTATATGAACTTAACCTATTAGCTAATATGGCTGCGCTGAGTTACTGCAGATCTCCTACTACTGGTTTTTCCTGTTGGAGATGGTTTCTTGATAGTTACAACAGCTTAAAGAATGACTAGCTGTTTTGGTAATATTTCCAGGGTTTCCTTCCTTCAGTGTGCTTCCAGCTGTAGGAAGGTGCTTTGCTCTGCTCTGTAGTGGTCCTTTTCCTCTGGTATCCTAGACCAAGGGCTGCTGAATAGAAAAATGTAGATTTCTAGCAAGGCTTCTGCTTCCATTTTGTGACTGTGCAGTTACAGGGTAGGCCAAGCTGTATTTTCAGCCAGCAGTGTTTAAAGATGCTCAAGTTTAAGCCCTCCTGGAAGGGAGGTTGGATGACTTGCTGTCCAGCTTCTCTAAGTAATTCACATGAGGTACTTGGTACCTAATTGTAAGGTACTTCAATCCAGTGCTTGTCAGTGTTGTGAAATACTGGTGGTTTTGATGCTTATAGCTCATAGTTGTCATTTTAATTACAGGAGGTGATCTTGGGCCTCACAGATCGATGCCGGTTTTTTGTTAATGATATTGAGGTACAAAGCTTTTGCCCCTCACTCCATCCCTTTTTCCTCTGCCAAAGGCAGCTTTCCTATTCTGGTCTAAACTGTGATAAACTTCATTTTTTTTACAGGTTGCTTCTAACATCACATCATTCGCAACATACAATGAGTTTTTGTTGGTGACAACCAACTCCCACACCTGTCAGTGCTTCTGCTTGAAGAACTTATCAGTGAAAGGTAAATATCAGCACAGGCTGCCTGCTGCTGGTAACTAATAGCATTTGTCTTGGAAGCACAAGATGTCCCCGTTTTTCACATCCAAACCTGCTGTATTTGGGTTCCTCGAAGGAACTGTTTAAGAGACAAGAGGGCTGCTTTCAGAAATCTACCAAAAAGCAAGGAGCTCAGGGAACAGACTATGTATCACGTGCTTTTCACAGGGAAGAGAATTTGTGCTGTAGTTGATCCTTACACTGTTTTCAACAGCCTAGCCCTGCCTTCCCTCCAAGTCCAAAAGAAGTCTGTGTTATTTGAGGGTGTGTGGTAGAGAGGGGATCACTGTAGAAAGAGCTTCTGGTGGTGTCTGGCTATGAGAAGTCTGATGACCTTGGTAAAGGCAGGATGACAACTTACTGGTCCTTTACACCTTTCAGTGCTACTCTTACCTGGTCTGTTGAGCTCTGTCATCCTGTTGTACAAGAGGACACACCTCTGCTTTGTGTACAGGTACAGCAGTGATTAGCACTGAGCAAGTTCTCATCCTGTCAGGAATTGCTGAAGATCTATGCTGTGTTGGTGGCTTGGTTGGTCCAGTACAACCTTGCCAGGCTTCTGCAACATAGGAGGTCCTTACTGGGACACTGTGCTGCATGTGCCATGTGTGCTGATAAATGTTGTCTTCAGCCCTCCAGGCTGGCCTGAGCAGTGCTGCTGCACCCAACAGTGAGACCCTGCGCAAGGTGGAGCGAGGCTCACGTATCGTCACCGTTGTTCCCCAGGACACAAAGGTGGTGCTGCAGGTCAGTGCTCTGCCTGTGTCTGCTGACATCTGCTTTCAGGGTGTGCAGGGGCCTGTCACAGTGGGCAGCTGGCCGGCCTGCAAACAGTGCGTGCAGTGCTACAAAGCTGGTGCCCTGTAGTGCTGCAGCACACCACCTCACAAATCTCCAGCTGCCCGGCTGGATGCAGAGGGATTTTGAGCTTGCCTGTGGGAGTTAGGATCAGTACAGGCACATAGGTTTGTGCAGAACTGGGAGAGACTGTTCAAGCTCCTATTGGCTGAGATAGTGTAGTGCTACGTATTGTGGCCTCTCACCATGAATCTCAAGACTCACTTCCTAGTACTTACTAGCAGGCCTCCATTAGCCTTGGCACTTAGATTTTTGCTGAGCTCACTCTTCAGAACCGGCAGAGATTCACAGAATGGAGAAGGATGTAATTTGAGAGGCACTTTTGCAAGTGTGGAGCCCAACATCCTCCTCAGAGCAGGGCTAACATGAAAACTTGATCAGATTGCGCTGGGTCATGCCTGGATGGGTAGAGTCCGGCCTTCTGAGGAAGGAATGTTTCTAAACTGAGAGAACGTTCAGATATTTTTCCACAGTTGCTGAAATTCCATGTCCTCTGAAGTGAGTAAACAGGCCCATGCACTTGCAAGTAGCAGACAGGCCTAAGAAATTGGCCACTTTGTCGACAATGTAGGCAGAGTAACTACAAGTAAGTAATTGTGTGGATCTTGTGTTGTAGATGCCAAGAGGAAATCTGGAGACCGTTCATCACCGTGCTCTGGTTCTTGCCCAGGTTCGGAAGTGGCTAGACAGGTAGATGGCACTGGTGTATTCTTGTCTTCCCTCCCCCTGTCTGAGTTCTTAGAGGCTGACTGACCTGGAAAAGAGAGGGAGGCTAAACTAAGAGGAATTGATCTTGTTAGAGGGAACAAAACTGTTTCTGGGGTGACCATCTAGAAGTGTAGCTTTCAGTGGTGCCAGGTGCTTCTCACTTCACCACTGAAAGGCTTATTATGTGCGCTGAGATTGTGTGGGTGGGAGAAATGTTCATCTGCTCCATTCTCCAGACATCTCAGTCACTCCAGGATTAAGCTGGCTGTTTTCCATTTCTTACTGAATTCATTTACAGTTAAATTTTCTGAAAGGGGAATTGATCCAAAATGTAACACCCTCTTTTAATGGAGATAAAAATAATCTAAGTTCTGTATTGCTTCATCAACCTTGCGTGCTGGTGTGTCCCACTGCAGGGGGCAGCAATGAACAGTACTGACCTTGCACATTTTTGTGGAAGGCAGTCTACACAGCTTATTGTGTAGGCTGTTCTCTTCCCACTGGTTCTGTGCTTAGCTCTAGTCAGTTGCCTTTATTTGCGGGTATTGCATCTTAAGCACTATGTAAACTGTCCCACTTGACTCGTTCCTCCAGGCTTATGTTCAGGGAAGCTTTTCAGTGTATGAGGAAGCTGCGAATCAACCTCAATCTTCTCTATGACCACAATCCCCAGGCAAGTCTGCCCAGTCTTCTTGTGTTGTTTGCCATACTAATCTACCGTGGAATCCATCACCACTGAACAGTGGGCTCAAAAGTGTAGGTGGTGCTGTGATTCTGCTTTCAGCAGTGATGGCTGTTCTGTACTGCAACATCGTCATGCAGACAGATCAGATTTAGCATTTCCTTCATCCTGTACTTTCAGACAAGGTCTCTGAATTTGTTCTTGTACTTGATGTACATGTTCTTAGTGTTCAGAATAGCAGTGGTAATACTCTTGTTCGTTTCAGGTATTTCTGGAAAACACAGAAACCTTTATCAGGCAAATAGATTCTGTGAATTACATCAACTTGTTTTTCACAGAACTGAAGTGAGTATAAGTCTTCAAATGGAAGCATGCATGTAATCAGTGGTGGTACATTATTTTGTCAAAATATTGGCAACTCTTCAATGTAGGTGCAAGGAATCAGAAATCTGGCGTGTTGAGTCATAATTGAGTAAGCTCAATAGTTTCAGGGATAGTGTGTCTTGTTGGGAACTCCAGCTTACAGGCAGCCATTTTTGTAACAAATAATTAGTACATTATCTGAGTGCTTTGACTTCTCTGCTGGTTTGCTGTAGAGCAGTAAACGAGAACAGAGAAAATTTTGTTCCCTCATAAAGAGGAGCAAGGTGGCACTGCATATCTAGAGTCTGAGGCCAAGATACTTGCTTGGATGCTGAAATCAAGTCCCCTGACTTCTTTCTTAAAGGCTCAGTGATGAAGCTATATGGTGATGGTAGTTTCAGGACTTCTCAAGCTTGCTAAAGTAAATAATTGTGTAGGAACTGGTGCTATCACTTAGGTGTTTGGTTTGATTTTCAGTTCTGACCTGACCAGAAATAATAGCAAATGACTTATTTTTCTGAATTGTTCAGTGGATAAATCCATAGTGGACTTAATAGAAGACAGCTGTATCTTGTAAATCTTGCCTTCTTATTTTTTTGCGCTACTGAAGTAGTTGTTCAACCAGTTTTAGGGGTTTTTTTAAATGCCTCTCTTGGCTGACAATCAGTTGGGACCAACAGAGATTTTGGAGAGTTTTCTGTTAGTGTGGCAGTTGATGAGTAGTTATTTTCTGCATGCATATGAGTTCCTTAACCTTACTGTCTTTGGTCTGGGCTATGTGACGGACGATGCTCTTATTCACATTACCTGTTTTTTCTAGAGAAGAAGATTTCACAAAGAGTATGTACCCCTCTATGAATGGTAGCAGCAATACCCAGCCACGCCAGCACCCTGATCAGAAAAAAGTAAACCTCATATGTGACGTGATGAGAGTTGCCATGGAACACATTGACCCTCAAAAGTGAGCACTTTGTTACTGTAGGTGAAGGAACCATTAGAGAGATTTCTAGTAAGTCATTGACAGGAAGCAAGCTGTCCTTGACATCAGTTAATTTGCTCTGGGTTCTCTGAGGTGAGCTTGTGCTCCACAAAACTAACTATACCATGCCTTGCTTCTGCTGAGGACGCTGTCCTGGAAACATCTAATAATTCCACAGATAGCATACCAACATTTTACTACCAGAATTAAAATAATAGATGCAGGATGCTTATAAAGGTTTAGGATATACCCTCAATTTAGGATCAGTCTGTGTGGGAATGGAGACATGAGCAAGATTTTCATCTGGGTGAGTTGCTGACTGTTGGAAGCAGCTGGCCCTTTGGAAAGGTATCAGCTGTTCCATTTGACTCTGAATTACTGTGTAAACGATCAGCTCCGTGTTCCTGATTGATTACCTTTTTGGTAACCATCCTCCTTGGATGAATCAACACCAGACAAGGATAAAAGCTGGGAAAATAGGATAGTAACAGTGCCTAGTGAAATGGTGCTAAACTATTGGCAGCTTAATGTTTAACAGTGGAGAGAGGAGCAACACATGGTGGGTGGCTGCTGAGCCCTGAGAATTTAGACACTTTCCAGCAAACTGTTTCAGAAAATAAAGCATCTGCTTGGCTGGGAAACCTGTTTTGAAATAGTAAATGTGAAATGTATGAAAGTATAAATAACACCCTAGAAAGCTTTTCTTTTGTAAGAAAAGGCTATTTTCATGCCAAATTTCATTTGGAAGACTGTGTCCAGCTATCTGAAATTTCAGAGAGAGATATGTCCTCTTCATGCTGGCTGGCATGGTAAGGAAGCTCATTCTACTCAAAACACACCTCCAGCTTTGTGACATGTTTGGGAAGACATGCCGAGTAGAAAAACCTTTCTGGTGTATTCTGTTCCCGTATTTGCTGCCTTCCTTTAGGAGGATCAAAGTGCCTGAGCAGTTGGGGTTTTTTTTGTTTGGTTTTTTTTTTTAACTAAGATGTAAACTAGAACTTGCACAAACGGCTAAAAAGGGAATGAGCTGTGTTTCTGCCTTCTCACTTTTTCATTCACTACTTCTCTTTTCTGCAGATACTGCCTATCGATACTGACAGCACATGTAAAGAAGAGTCCTCCAGAACTGGAAATTGCTCTCCAGAAGGTTCATGATCTTCGAGGTTTTGTATCAGGAACTCAAAAATTTTGAAAATGGGTGGTTTGCAGGAGCTTTGTGTTAAGGAAACTTTGCTGTCCGACCAAAACTGCTAAGGAGGAAACTTCCCTGTCTGACCATCCAAGAGCCACACTGGCAGTCACATTCGCACCACCTGAGCTGGGACCACCCCCCACACTCAGACCAGAATTCCTTACCAGCTCAACCCCAGGTTTCTTTCCCATAGCAGAGTCTCAGACATCCCCATCCTAAATATAATTTAGTCTTGGTGCAATAACTAAGTAACAAAATAGCAGGTCCAGCTGGTGCCTCTGAAGAGTAACCATGAACAAAGGAACCCCTGGGCCTCTGAGAACTTTTATACCTTCACAATCTATCCCTGCAAAAATGTGGAGGTCCTCAGCTCCTGCTGTGTCTCAGTGTCTCACAGGCCTCTGTCCCCTTTGTTATGCAAGGGATTGGCGGTTTGCGCTGGAGCTCTCACCACCCAGAGCTCAACCTGCAGTTCCCACTGCAGCTGCACCCTGAGCTACTGCACTGAATGTGTTCCTCAACACTTTGATTGCTAGCATGGTTCACCAAGAAAATTATTGTAAGGTGACTGTTTATGGAGCAAGCTGGAAAACAGAAATGTTCTTGAAACTAGCTGTGTTTAGGTACAGCAGCGTATCAGTTAAGATAGGCTGCTGTACATGCCCTCAGATCACCCTTTTACCTAGGTTTGCTGGCAGATACCCCAGAGTTGGAATTGTTTTCTCTTTCCAGTTGGAGCTCTACTTCTCCCAGCATGGAATAGGAAGTTCCTATTCTGGATCCTGGTATTTCAAACTAGCAAACTTTCCCTTTATTCTGTGCTGATGCTTCTAGCTCGTCACAGTTGCACACTCAGTGCTATGCTTGGGATGGTCCTTGAAGTTGCCCAGTAAAGGCAAAGTAACCCTTCTGGAAGATAGAACAAGCTGTTAGTCTGATGGTCCCTCTCTGATGCTAGGGTTGTGCTCGATGATGCATCTTTTCCTCACAGCAGGTTCCACTGCTGGTGGTGTAACAGACCATATGCTGCTTTATCTTGTTGCAGAAAGCATTACACCAGATGTCCAAGCTGTGAGTGCAGAAGAAGCACTGAAGTACCTGCTTTTCCTTGTGGATGTCAATGAATTGTATGATTATTCCCTGGGGACATACGACTTTGATTTAGTCGTCATGGTGGCAGAAAAGTCTCAAAAGGTCTTGGCTTATAGTTCCAGCGAAGGAACTTATTTTTTTACTTTCTCAAAGGTTCTTTGGAGTCTACAGATCAACACATATGTTTTCTTAGTAATGGCTCTCTACCCAGGCAGGATTCCAGTTGCTCAGAAGCCCTATGTGTGCTTGGGATGATGCTGGGAAGGTGTTGTGTCTCTGCATCCTTTGGTACTTCTTGAGCACAGCTTTGGAAATTTATTTGTGTTCAAGGTGAAACAGTGCTCCTCTAGAGCAGCAAGGCAAAGTAGCTCTGGGAAAGGGAGGAACTGGTATCTCAAGTGTTGTGAGTGCATGCCTTCCATTCTCAGTTCTGTACTCTTGATTCTTGCTTGTGTAGTAGTGCCCATGATAATAGCATGTATCTTCACATGGGTTTAATGTGAAATCTCTGAACTGAAATGCACATCTGCATCTTCGGAGTTTCCTAATGTTACAGCAAATTCTGCTGCCAGTCAGTTAGAACACCCTATTCATGTTAATGGGTTTTATGACCTTTGGTATGGGGAAGTTGATAGCTTTATGGCTGCAAATTTATACATAATCATAGGTAATAGAAAACAACATTTGATATGATACATAGGCTTGAATTTTAAATGTTACCAGCCTTTAGATACTGCTGAAGTCCATGTGGGAGCCTGTTAATTTAAGTTAGTAATTTCTGGCAAGAGTATATGCACAAATTGATTCTTTACATTTGGAAAAGAAAAAGCCATTTTTAGTGTATTATCGTATAGTTTCAAGTATGGGACTGTCTGTTGGTGAAGATGGGGACAAATAAGAATTTGACCAAATTAACTCAACTGCAGTTTTTATTGTTCTTTGCAGGACCCAAAGGAATACTTGCCCTTCTTAAATACCCTCCGGAAAATGGAAACGAATTATCAGCGATATACAATAGACAGACACTTGAAGAGATACACAAAAGCTCTTGGCCACCTCAGGAAATGTGGTAGGTGTCTAAGGAGGATTTCTGCAGTGTAACATTTCCATTTTGGAGATACTCTGGGGGGAAATAGCTGAAGAAAGAGAAGGATTGCACAAGATCATCTTCCCGTCTGGTAATGTGTGGTGATCTTCTGTTATGTGCTTTTTATACTGTAGCTTGGTGCAGAGCAAAAGAAATATTTACTGCTCTGAGGTCATGAAGCACATGAAGTCTTGTGTTGTTCCTGTTTAAGTGAATTGTGCTTGGTTAATATCTCTGGCAAAAGTGGAGCAAATCTCAAGGAAGTGATTGATTTCACAGTAGTAGAACGGGTGCTCTTCTACCCGCGCACCTCTAGTTGCTTCTTGGTGCTGTGAACCCAGACTGGGAGCCGGGAGAGCCGTGTACTTTCTCTTATGTTTTTACAAAAAGTAAATTATTTCTGCAGGTCCTGAACACTTCTCTGAATTTCTGAACTTGGTGAAGGATCAGAATCTGTATTCTGAGGCCTTGAAGCTGTACCCGTCTAGCACTCAGGAGTACAAGGTGCGTAAGCTCGTGACAGTGCAGCGTCAAAGCCTTTTATTCCCTTATGCATGCGTTTGGATATCCTCAGCACCTTGCATGAGGGCAGGAATGAAACTGCTGCTGCTGGTGTTCAAGTTCTGTAGGTCATTGCTATTCCAGTGTTGTCTGAGAC
The DNA here is from genome assembly GCA_013399875.1 of Gymnorhina tibicen. Classification (NCBI taxonomy): domain Eukaryota; kingdom Metazoa; phylum Chordata; class Aves; order Passeriformes; family Artamidae; genus Gymnorhina; species Gymnorhina tibicen. Next base: position 18,131 of record VXAZ01009233.1, on the reverse strand, counting down.
CCTCCTCTGAGATAAGAGCTGGAATGACTCCCAGCAGTAACCCTGCAGGGCTTGGTCATCAATGGGTGTTATTCCTTCTGTCCTGTGACTCACAGAGCACCTTAAGTCCTGTTTCTCCTGCTGCACTATCGTGTAGTGTGCTGAATAACTCCCATAACCTCGGAAACACTTCTTCCTGTCTTGACCTCTGTGCGGCTTGCAGATTGTGGGGGAACAATTTGTTATCCTTAAACTATTCTGAAAAGTGCTGGAGAGCTTGGACACTTTTAGATGTGTTGTTTCCTAGTACATAGTGTCCCTTATTGGTTTCAGTATTACTGAAGAACTTCAGCTTGTCCAAGGTTGAGATAAAATGTAAATGCATTTAATACAATCTAATGTAGATATTGTAAATACACAACACACAAGCCTTTGTACAAGGAGGAGTTGAGTGAGAGGAGAAATCGAGAAAATCGGTCTGTTTGCAACACAGTGAAAGCAGAAAGGAGTCTTTACTCGTGAGGGAGGTCTGTTTCTGAATGACTTATTAGGAGTGTTTTGTTATTCCCCCTGTATCCTTCTAGTCAAAGTCAAACCCACTTGCCCCTTCTTCATGCAGATAGTGAGCTTTGAGTAGCCTGTGCCTATAGAGTTACAGGGCTTGCGTGTTCCCTTGTGCCAGTGTTTGTTTCCTAAAGTAGGTTGGTTCAGAGACACATTCTAACAAAAACTGTTCATGTGCGTGGGGAGGAAGGGTCTGGTTTCCTGCAGTATCTAGTTTACCCAGCATTTGGTTTGGAGAGTTAGGTACCTCCCCATGTCACTTGCTCTAGCTCTGTGAAGTGTCTCCATGTGCTGATCATCAGCCCTTGGCTTGATATAGTTTCAAATGAGGTAGAAACTTCATGCCTAGAAACTCCTTGGAGAAGGTGAGTAATAGGCTTTTGTTGATGGGCCTTTAATTTTTACTAATGGAGGACTGCTACTGACATTACTAATTTTTTTTTAATTTTTTTTTTCTCCCTTTCTTTCAGGATATCAGTGATGCATATGGGGAGTACTTGATTCAGAAGCAGCTGTATGAACAGGCTGCATTGATATTTGCTCGTGCTGGCATCTTTGCAAAAGCACTTGATGCTTTTCAGAGCAGTGGCAGCTGGCAGCAAGCCCTGTGCATGGCATCACAGCTTGGTTACACGGAGGATAAGCTGTCCAGCTTGGCACGGAGCATGGCAGGTAGGCCTTGAAGAGACGGAAACGTGCAGAGCAGAAGTGGCTGCTGTTATTTATGGTTCACTTTGGTTTTTCCTAAAATTCAGTGAAAAGCTCAGTGTTCAGCAGCATTTTTCTTAAATGAGAACGAAGATCCCATGTTTCCCCAAGGGTTTATGCATTTGCACATGGCCTTTGTTTCTCAAAGGAACCAAAAGATGTTGAAGCTGAATTGGTGGGCAACACAGGAGCTGCCAAGCAAACTGTGGCCTTGGCTGCCCAGTGCTGACTGTTTCTTGCATTGTCCCTTTGCAGCTGGTTGCCAGACTGCTCTCCCGAGTTGCCTCATTGGTTAACCTCACGGAATAGACATGCTCTGAAGTGTCTGACATTACTGAGGCCTCTAGACATTAACTGGTGCAAGTGCTGTGCCTATTCACTGACCTTAAAGGCTGTTAGATAATTTGGAGCTGCATCTTGTTTTCTCCTTGAAGCCATCTAGCAGCTAGGACCAGCTGGTACATGTAAAGCTGTGTGCTGTCCTGAGGAGCAAAAGGTAGCTGGTCACAGAATTTCTGCTAACTAGCACATGTCAGACCTGAGATGTGTTGTGAACCTGGTATATATTTCAGCAAGAGAAATTTCACCTATTTCAGCAAGAGAAATTTCACCTATTTCAGCAAGAGAAATGGAGCATCGTCCTGAATTCAGCCTTACTCCAAGCTGGAGTTTATGAAGAGCCATTTAACACAGAGGGAATATGGCTTCTGGGAGTCTAGTCTTCCAGAGCTGGATACTCCAGTATTTGCTTTTTCTGTCACTTAATGTGATTTAAATCCTTCATGCCTTTAATGCTTTTTTTATGGTGCCCCTTTTAAATCACAACTGTAATTTAGCAATTGAGTACACATGTGAGCAAATAGAAAGTGTCTCAGTGAGTGGGATTTTCCTCTACTTTGTAGTTTTGTGGCACAAAATCCAGCTGTTTCTGAAAAGCTGAAACCACTTTTTCTTATAGGAAAACTGGTTGAACAGAGGAGGCATGCAGAGGCAGCCATACTCCTGGAGCAGTACACTCAGGTACTGTAGTCACCCTCATGCCTGTGTCTCAGTAATGCCCTGTGTCAGACAGATACACCATCCGTGTTTTCTCTCTTCTCCTGCACCACGTGTGGCACCATGCATGCTGACAGCAAAACAGTCTGTGCCATGGGGCCCCTTGGGGAGGGCAGAGCAGGTCTCAGTGATGCAGTGAGCAGAGTGGGGATAAATGCAGTGTCCCTGAGTTTTTCCACTCGTGAAGCTGCCCATGCTTTGGTATGAAGAGCTTTTGTCTCAGAGAGCTGAAACATGAGGGCTGGATTAAGGAAGACAGAGTTCCGGAGGGATTTCCCTGGAGAAGTAACACAGTTTTGCTGGGTTGGTTTGTGGTTTTTGTTTGCTTGTTTGGTTTTTTATGTCAACATATCAAAGTATCTGGCATAGTAGTGTTTTCCTCTCTTGACTGTGATACTGCTGCGTAGAAATACCATCTGAATAGCTTCTACCTGAAAGTGTATTACTAACATCAGCAGCAGCCCATGGTTGCTCTTTTCCTTCTAGGATTATGAAGAGGCTGTTCTCCTGCTCTTAGAAGGGGCTCTTTGGGAAGAGGCTTTAAGACTGGTAAGACATTTCAAATCGTGAGAACAGAAGTGGAAATGTATCTTTAGAGTGCAAAAACAGGGATGTGATGTGGATTAGCTCCTTAAATGATACCTCCTTTTCTTTCCTTGATCCAGATTCACAAGTATGGTAGACTGGATATCTTGGAGACCAACTTGAAACCTGCTATTTTGGAAGGTGAATCTGTGCAAGAATCTAAGATTCCTCTGTGTTAGAGAGGCTAAAGAAGATCTTTGCTGGGTCTGTGGGAAGTCACAGCATTCCGGTATTGGAAGGTGTATGGAAGGATACTTTGCTTCCACCTAATTGTTGCTGCTCGGTTAGCTGCATTTGGCTCTCTTCGATGCATTTTGAAGCCCTGCAGTGTCATGGGATTTTTTTAGCTTAGTCAGGCTCCTTTGGAGCTTTTCCAGATCTCGCAGTCAAAAGCTGCAAAGGGGTCTGTGTCTGCATGTCCATGAACAAGCAGGACAGTCCTTGTTCCAGAGCACATGTGGCAGCAGAACTATGGATCAGGAAAATGGCTAGCTGTCCTGTAAGCTTTGATGAGTAGTTTTTGGAAATAAAAAATTGTTTGACAGCTGTATTCTCCCTTCCATACAGGAAGGATGTTTTGTTACTATTCCTTGTTCTTCATTTTCATGCTTGATGAGTTGAGGGATTTTTTTTTCTTTAATTTAAACCTAATTAATGGAAAGAGACTTAGCCATAGAACTTTCTCTTCTTCCTGTATCAGAAACAAGACTCTTGTTCTAGAAGATATTTGTCTGTCAGGTTAATTCACTCCATATCCAGGTGTATCTTGCTTGATTGGCTTTGAATTTGTATTATAAGCTTTGAATTTCCTTCCACTTGAGTCCTTTTGTGTGCTTTGCACCTGATTTCTGAGCTTGTTGAAGGACTATGCCCGTGTAAAAAATGCTTTTCTGTTTCTCTTGCAAAAATGTTCATGTTTTGATTTTCTTAATGAGCAGCTCAGAAAAGCCAGCTGATCTTCCTAGATTCCCAGAAAACAGCATTTCTTCGCCACAAGAGTCGCCTGCAAGTGGTCCGAGAGCTGAAGGAGAAGGCCTGTGAGAACCTGCAGGGTTGGTATTGAAGGGCGTATGATTTTCTCCTGCATAAGTAGCTGTGACCATATCTGTGCTTGTGGTTTCTGTTTGCTCTGATGGAGCTGTGCTCTCCTCCAACTCCAGTGGGATCTGCAGCAGTGAAACAGCACCCTTCTCAACCCCTCCTCACTCCGTACTTGGGAGTGTGGTTATTCTGTATTTTCAGCTCTACCTTGGATCACAGCTTTCATGGAATGAAATGCACCTGAAAATGATGCAGCATTGTCTCCACAGTCCCATCTTGGCTGGGTGAGACAGTGCTCAGCATGTCCTTTGTGCCAAATACCTATGGGCATATTCACCTGCCAGCTCACACAGGCTCAGGGAATTTTTCCAAAAGCAGAATGCTGTGTCCTAGTCCAGATCTGCTGCCCTGAGATTGTCATCCCTCTGACTGTGCTGTTCAATATCATGATCTCCACCAGGGCGGAGGAACAGTGTCTCACAATTACTGTTTTTTCTTGTGTGCTGGCTCAGTGGGGTTGGGAGACACAAGGCTCCAGAACACCAGCAGGTAGAATAAATCTGCCCAGCAAGCAACACAGATCAACCAGAGAGAAAGCTTGAAATAACTCTGACCTTTTTCCATACTGTGACAGTTGTTAACATGTTTTGCAGATTATGAAGTGCCAAATTGCCCAGAATTTGAGCTTTTCTCTGAAACCAGCAGTGTTGTGACAGCCAGTGACATGAACAGCAAATACTCACACAGCAATTCAAGAATATCAGCGTAGGTATCTGCCTTCAAATCAGGTAGTGACTGTTCTGGCATCAGCATTGAGGAGGTCAGCTTGCTCATGCTTGGCATGCTCCTCCTGGCAGCTGTGTGTGCCTTGGAGCCGCTTTAATTACAGGCATTTGATGGTTATTTTAACTCTCATTGGAAGGGAAAGAGCAGAAAATGCCAGAAGCTACTAGTGCAACAGGAACTGAGTGCCCAGCAGAGGAGCTGTGAACACAGACTCTGGGTGGGTCCTGGCTCCATGGATGTTGGGCATGTGGCCAGAATAGCTGGCTGTAGAGAGTTAGACACAGAATACAGGCAGAACCTCTCAAATATTAACAGCTTGTGCGCATGCCTTGTGTTCTTTGGCCCAGGTTTTGTACTTTGTGTGTGTGGGTTGCTACTAAATCTCATACCAATGTCTTCCCACTGTGGTTGTCTGCATTGGTTTTGGGTGCTCTCAAGAACATGAGCTGCAGTGTGGTGTGGGGTGTGTAACAGGCCGGTGTAGTCTGTGGGACCACTTCTGAATTCCCTGGCTGAACTGTAGAAGAATACAGTTGTGGGAAAAATGTGGACTTTTTAGACACTTTTTTTTGGTGGACCAGATGTAAACAGAAAGAGAATGCAGCCTTAGTATTCAGTGTCAGAGTATGTGGATCACTTGGGAGCATCATGCAAGTAGGTCTGGCCTATGAGTGAAGTTGCTTTCCTGTGATCATGGGTAGGAGCTGAGCATGCTCTGGAGACGGCAGAAATTAAAATGTTCACAGCCAAGCACAGACCCTGGCCACCAGTGTTTTAAGTGGACCTCACCTTTGCCTGATAGTGACTACTGCTTTGTGCTTGGAGCAGCTCCTGCTTTGTGTTGTAGACATGCTTTAACCTTGCTGGAACATGGAACAGTCTTTTTTGGAGCAGAGAAACAGCCTGACTCCTGTCTCGTGTTTCAGACCACGAAGGATAATGGTTGAGTAGCACTGAACATTGCCACAGTGCTTAAGGTTATATGCAGTCCTGTCACTGGAGAGAGCAAGGACTTGAGTGACAAGCTTCATGCACACTGTTGATGTTCCTTCAGACTTACCTTGTTAGTAGTTAATTTTGTTGTGCGCACTGTGATTGAACACGCTCTTTTCAGGCGATCCTCAAAGAACCGACGCAAGGCGGAGCGTAAGAGGTACAGCCTGAAGGAGGGGAGTCCTTTCGAGGATATTGCCCTTCTGGAAGTCCTGGGAGAGAGCGTTCGTGCTGTTGACAGTGTGAAAGGTAGGACAATTGGTGATCTTAATCCATTCTGCAACTTGTGAGGATCAGGACAGCTAAGGTACTGTGCCCCCTCTTGTTCTTACTGCATGTGCTGGGGAGAAAAGCTTCCTGGTCCGTACAGACATCTATGTTGGACCTTGGTTTAGTTTATCTGCCTCTGTGCTCAGAATAATGTGTGAGCTCTCTGCATTTGAAGTTTGAGAGCAGAGAAAAGAGGCCTTCTCAGTGCCAATACAGATTTGTCTTATTTTTGTTCTTGGACACTGTAGGGGCTCAGTAGGAACAGAACCAGTTCTGAGTTGCTGCTCTCCTTCCTGTGTGCTGATAGCAAAGAAATGCAGCTGTTTATTTAGTATACCTGTGTTAATTGCTATTTATTGCTTGTGCTTCTGTTCCCTCCTGCAGGAGAGATACATATCCTTCTGAAGCAGCTTGTGCTCTTTGGTTATGATGAGCAAGCTGGGGCACTGCAGCAAGTCCTGGAAGAGGTTTTGCAGTTGATGGAGACCTCAGTCCCGGAAATCTGGACTCCACACCTGCAAGAGAGCTCTGTCAGCCTGGTCTGTGCTCATCCACAATACCTGTCACACTCACTAGACAGTATCGAGTGTTCAGCAGTATTTTGCCTTCTCCAGCAGAGAGTCCAGGTTCCACGGCTTTCAGAATCTGGGGGTTTTTTCTGTTAGAGGTTCAGTAGACATTCCATGCAGGACCTGCCAGCTCAGTACACTGTAGATGTGTACAGCATGTATAGCCTACTGTGTGCCTTGAGCTGAATGCCACATTGGATGTGATGAGGTCTCCTGAGGCTTGTGTCGCCTTGTCCTAGTGGTGACTTGTTTTTGTTAGCTCCATCTTAAGCAGTTTGTAGAACATGGAAACACTCTGTTCTTTCCTAGGCCTAATGGTAGAAGTGTACTAGAGTAGTTGTTGTCCAGCCTGGTCTTGTGAAGTGAAAAGCTACTGGACTGGTCAATTTAGTCTGAACTGTATATCATGAGGAGTATATTACAAAAAAAAGGGTTATGTCAGGCTTCTAAGCTTCAGCTTAATGCAGAATAAGGAAATCACAAGGACTTTAGTTAGTTCCCTCCCAGAGTTAAAAAAGTCTTTATTTCTAATAAGTGGTTTCTGAGCATTTATGGTGAATACAAGATGTTCCCCAGTATCTTCTCCCTAACTGCTGATCCCACAACAGCAGGAGTCTTAAAGACAGATTAAAATTGTTCTATGTGACAGGGAACAGAGACCCCCAGATGAACTTTAAATATTGATGGTGCTGTAATGAAATCATTCCTGCCAAACCATTACATTTATGGTGCTGTGCTGTGAAGAAGTAGGTGCTGGGAGAAGAGTTCTCTGTCATGAGAAGCGGTGTGAAAGCAGTTCTCTCTTCCTGCCTCTATGTTAACTTTTCTGAAACATTACTGGGCTTTGATCACACATTCCTGTTCACTTCGTACTGTGAGGTCTCCTGGTTTTGGGCAATAATAGCAGAGTTTCCTTTGAGAGTATCCCTGCTTGTGCTTTGCTTTGTTCAGGTTGGAACATGGCTATTGCTTCTTACAGGCCCTGGGACCCAATTCAACTGCGAACAGCATTATGGCTGCCTATCAGCAGAAGAGAATGATGCCTCCTGTTGTACAAGGTTAGTTGAGCCTCTGAGTTAGGTTTGGGTGTGAAGTGTCAGGGAGGTTAGTGGGCTTTGAGGCTCTCCAAGCACTGCTACCTGCCAACAGTTGTACCAGTTATTCAGCTGCGGTGGTCCCTTGCTTTTCTTTATGTTGTACCACCCTGCCTTGTGGCAAGTGAGCAGCTTTCTCAACAAAGTTTATTTTGCTCTGAATTCCTGTGCTAAAACTGTCTCGGTTTAAAACTGTCTCCTGTGCTAAAATGTCTCAACTGCTCCTGGCTTCCTGTGTGTGTAGTGTCAGTCTGTTGTGAGGGAATTGAAAATCTCATTTCTTAAGGAATGTGTTAGATAATTCTTCTTGTAACTTACCTGCTGAATTTTTCTCTCTGGTTTTGGCAGTCAGGCCAGGCTCTTGACCAGGCCAGGCTACAATCTGTCATGTTGCTTTGCCATCTTTAAGTCCTTTCAGTGAATACAAAATTAGGGCTGAGAGACCTGCCAAAGGGTGGTCCCAACTCCCCAGTCTTCCCTCTGCCCACTAGTCCTACATTCTCTTTCCCGGCTAGTTCTTTGCCTGGGGAAATCCCCTATTGAATCTATAGATGCAACCTGCCTATAGCCACTTGCCAGGGCTGTCTTCAGAAAAAGCCTTGTGCCTCTTATTCACACCAAACCGAGCCAGGTCACTGTGGTGCATGATGGGCCAGTGACAGGTGAATGAATGGAGTTCTGCTTTGTGCCACTAATGGTTGTGGCTTTGTGCCTGTGCCTCCTTGTTCTGAACAGTAACACTTAACAACTGAGAGGGGACTTGGTGTGCCCAGAGATTTCCTGGTGTGAGCAGGTGTTCTGAGGACACTCTTTTGTGCAGGCTGGCCATCAGTCACTACAGGGAAATTATACGTGTCAAGAGCTTTCTCAGCATCCTTTGATGTAAGAGAAGTGAACAGAGTAGCTGACAGCTCTTGAAGGAACTATATTGCTGTTACCCCCTGTTCTGACACTTGTTCCATTTGCCTTTCAGATCCAGAAGTACTGACTCCACCAAAATTCAGTAAAAATCTACAGTGGAAACTGCATCTTCTCCAGTAACTAAAAGCCAAGGAATCCTTGTGGACTCTGAATTTTAACTTTTCATATGATTTCATTATATCTTTACAGAAGCTGTTGCTGTTCTGGTGTTTCTGATACACTGTTTTTAGGGCTGTTACTGTAAGTGAAGGGTCCCTCCACCTCGTGCAGCTGTGACTGTGGCCCGTACAGTGTCACGCTTAAGAGCACAGCCACTCACGTCCCACTGCAGAGGTGTCTTGTGAGGCTGCAGAGCAAAAGGGTGTGCAGCTCTGAAAGCTCCTACCACTGTTTCCCCCCTTCTGGATGAAGCAATCCCACCAGAATTGGATGGGTTATCTTCTCTGCCATCACTCCCTCCCAGAGTTGATGCCTGCTATGATGACAGGCCACATTTTAAGCACTTCAGCCTGCTTTAGAGAACTCACCTGTAAGACTGTAACAATAGCAAATTGCTGCAGTTGCTGAACAAATTTTGTGTTTTCTGTGCTGAAGCTGGTTGTTGCTGATACCAGATATTCATCATTGCTTTGTTACATCAGAATGAATCCTGCAGTGCAAACAGCCATTGCTGTCCTGAAACTGGGCCCATTCACACCAGGGAGATCTTGGACAGAGGAAAACATGAATAAAAGCAGGGCAGAGGTGTTGATGTCACACTCTGCTGGGTAATACTACCCTAATTATCTGAGTTCAAAGAAGATAACTAATGCTGCTCTATGGCACTGACAGATCAGCAGCTGTACCCTGATAATGCTGTGCACTATTGCAGAACTGTGTCATCTGGAAACTGGTCTCAAACTGAAAATTAGGTTTTACCCCAGAATACTTCTGCAATCTGATGCAAGAACAGCAGCAGTTCTGGGAGCAGAGGAAGGGGACAAGGCTGGAAACCCTTTCAGTGGTAGCATCCCCTTCTTGGTTAATTTTGGCCCAGCAGCTGCAGTGTTCAGTGCAGACCATTTCCGTTGGGTGCCTCAGAGAAACAATACATAAAAAAGGTGCTTCCTGTCACACAGCAGCGAGCTGTGTTCTGACTGCACAGCGTGAGCATGTCCAGTCCTGCAGGTTGCTGGTTTTGTGTGGCAAGAACTCCATCAGATTGAGGTGGCTATTTGGTCTTGCACTGGATATGTTGTGCTGACTTTGGCCTGCTGGAGTGAAGTGGTACAAGTCCTTTGTCAGTGTGAAGCACTGGAGCAGATCTCATTTCCAGCTGTTCTGAGTTACATGGCCTGTGCTGGGTGGTGTGGGGATGGCTTAAGCCTGTTGTCAAATACTGTGACTATACTGGAAAGAGATTCTCCCAAGAGTAAATAAAGCCTTTTGAGATGGCAAAACACATGAAAGGCTTTACAGGGTGTTTCACAGGATCTGGTTCTTCAAAATGATAGCAGAGCAGAATCCATGGTGAAATACAGAAGCCATCTATCAGATCTGGAGAAAGGGTTGATGAGGGAGTCTGTGCTCTTCTACAGAGCGCTCTGGTCCTGCAACTGAAATGTGACGCTGACACCAGTAATTCCTGACATTCCTAAATCTAATGCCAGGAAATGCTGAGGTCTTGCACTACCTAATCTATTGTCTAGAAAGAGAACACAAGAAAAGGTAAAATTGTTGCTGGCTTACTGAGGATTCATGCTTGTGCCTAAGTATATGTATGATTTGCTTTTGCTTTTCTGTCGTCGTGATGGTGAAAGCCAAAGACCCTTTTGTCTTAGGCATGCTTTCTCGTTCTCCCACCAAGGCAAAACCCCTTTAAATCTGCCATCCAAGTGAAAGACCAGTCTTCTAAATTACTCATCACTGAACTCTTGTCTTCCCCTACACCTTTCCCTCCCAAGTGAACTTTGAGTAAAGAGCAGTAGAGCTGGGAGCAGCACCTTAGCGTCCATGAGCCTCAGGGGAGGATGTCCTGCTTACTACTTCTGCAGTTGCTGAAGCTTAGTTTCTTCTCAGCAGCAGCTTGGAGTCTGCTTTCCCTTGACTTCTGCTGGCAGGTTCTTTTGCTTTCTTAGTGATACATGTAATCTTGAAATATACTCAGCTTTAGTTACTGTCATTACAGACATACTGAATTTGCTCTTACGAGTTCTGTGGAGACTCCTACAAACAGATGGAGTTAGCAGGAGTGGAAGTAAGACATTAATGCAGAAATATGGAATTAACTTTAAAAATGTCTCAACCTCTGAGCAAATGTGGCTTTATGGAAGCCTGTTTCTCTTGTTAGATATTTTTCACCTGTCTGCTGATTAGCTTCATTAAACACAAAAGGAAATCCATCAAGTTCACTATGAACTTTCATGAACAGATCCACAAATAGTGTGGTTCACTGGAGAAACAGATTATAGGTTCTTGTTAGATTGCCAGTGATAAACACACCTGCAAAATACAAGTGTATAGTGCTATGTACAAGTGTTCCCGGATATACTCCAATGGATTCGGAGGCACAAATCTTTCCAAAGAGGCATCCCTGATCTGGGGAAGAGAGGAGCAAGCCCCTTGACTTGTCTGCAAGGTGGTCATGTTCTCATCCTCTGCCTTGGAGGCTTTCAAAGGATAAATCTGTTCTTTTGGGGAGAAGCATGGGAGCATTTTTGGGAGATGAGACTGTAGTGAAATATTCTGTTACTGCTGTTGTAAAGAGGGAGGAGGGGGAGACAACCACTTTATGTGTAAATGAGTATTGAGAGTTGCAAAGAGGACAAAGGCAGCAGAGTTTTCATAAGGGTGGAACAGAACTCGTGCACCATTCACTTTTCCACCTGGATGGGTGCAGTGGCAAGGGTCATCTGGCCCTCTACCTGATAACCTGTCACACCATCAGCCTACCATCAGCCCATGTTAATCCCTTCACCACATATCTCATGGCACATCTTATGGAAGGTCCTTTACTACATCTTCCTTGGCCTTAGGCCTCATTCCTGTAACAATATCACAAAAAATAATACAGCTCCAGCAGAAATCTAATTACAGCCAGGGGTGGAAGGGAGATGCTGTATCATCACTGGTAGATGAGTGTTAAGGTTATGCTGCTATTCTGAAGCTCTCTTACAATAAAGATGTTGTTGTATTGGTTGCTCACGGTCTCCTGTATGGACTTACCAGCTGTCAGTGAAAGAATGTAGGAAGGCTGTGGGTCCCCTGCAAAGCCACATGTGAAGTAACCTGTGCCAATGTCTACATCTTCTGCCTTAGTTTCCTTCACGGCCTTGAGGCTACCCTTGGTTGCCTGTAGGTGCCTGTCCCTTGCTGGCTTCAGAGAGCTTGTGCCCACTGCTGTCACTCCTGCAGACCTTTCCCATACAGCGGTGACCTCACACAGCGAGCACTGGACATGCTGCCATCCCTCCCCGCGGGGTCAGCCCTAGTGGCAGTGGTTTTCCTCGTGATGCCACTGATTTACAACATCTGAGGCTTGGGCCTCAGAATCATGCTCTGCATTTGAGCGTGTGGCAATTGTGACCCAGATAGCTGCACGCCATTCCCATATACATGGATTGCAGGGGTTTGTGCTTTACTCTGACCTGCTCTGAGAGGTACTAAAACCACGACTCCCTCCCAGATGGGATGGGCCATAAGCAGTGCATTTCACTGTGAAGAAGCATGGCTGCCCTTTCTGGCCTGTGTCTGCCATGAGGAAGACCACAGCTCTGCAGCATTCGCAACTGGCTTTGGTCCAAATTAGTTCCTGCTGCAAAGCATTAGCACTTCACCTCTGGAGCTAGTTGAAGCCCTAGTTTGTGTCAAGAATGAATTCACAGGCTGGCTGTGCTTTTGTCATTGTTCCTTACTCTCTAAGCTTTGTTTTGTAATTTAAGGTATTTTATTACTGATGTCAGCAAAAGCTAAAGTATGACTGGTGTTTTAAATTAGGCCATGGCCAATCCTTCACCCTACTGTACCCCCTTCTGGTGAAAGATGAATGGTTTAAGAAAAGATTTTGCACAGTGAGGCATAGAAGAACAATAAATACTTTAAAGACCCAGAAAAGCGGTACATGGCAAGGTCTAGCAGAATAGTTTTGAAACAAGTAGAGAACGTGAACTGAAATCTTGAATTAGATGATGTACACTGCATTTGGCAATGTTCCATATGTTTTACTTAAATTAACTAAATCAGACAAAAAAGCATCCTTTAGATGAACTTAGCTCATTATAATGTGAAAACCACATCCCTAAAGCTTAGATTACCCACCTCCAAATGAGGAATCCTACCCACCAGGAACATGCACAATAAATTCGAAAGGCATTGTACCTTTAAATTGAAGCAGGCAAAAGGTTGTCCAATAGCTATTGAGTAAGCAGGTATTTAGACATCAGGTAAGTGCAGACTCTGATATTTTGAAAATATCTTAGCTACACTGCTTGGCTATAACTGGGTATGCTGGCTCTGTGAATTCACCACCCAGCATCCATCTCTGCACAGGCATGAAATAAACACGACCCTCTGTGTGGATCAGCTTCTTGCACACCACTTTGAAAGAACACATTTTTGGGGACAATTTTATGACAGAAACATCCTTATTCTTTTCCAGCAGCATCAACTTACTATTTGCCCCATTTCAGTGGGTACAGCAACATGCTGCTCCATGGGGGGAATGGAAGAAGAGGACACCCTGCCCCCACAGAATGTGTTATTGTTAGGAGCAGCATTTAGCTTGTATAGCACTCTGTGCACTCTTTTAATGAAAGCTATTTCACCCAGAGAGCATCTTACTTAGGTCAAAGCTGGGCTTAGGATGAAGTTGAACTGTACAAACCAGTTCTGGACTCAGAGATTTTTATTAGTACTGTTCTGCTGCTTCTGAAGTTCACATCTTGACAACAATCAAATGATTAGAGGCTCACTAAAATCCTGATGTGGAGTAATAGGGCAGGATTAAACCATAGAATTCCTGTACCAACCACAATATATGGAGACAAGTAACTGCAAACCTTGATAGTTTATTACTCTGGGGAGCAGTAAAGCTGGTCATTATGTATTACACATGTAGTTTATATACAAATGTTTAAATACATCCTTGTACCCAAAAGAGATTGGCTGCCCCACTTAGAGCCTGGTGAGGGGCAAAGCCCACTCCAAACTCAGGGGCAGCTCAGCAGCACTGAACTGTCAGGCCTTTCAGTGGCACAGCAAAGTGGGCATGAGCAGCTGCTGCTCCTTCCCCTACACTGACAGTACATTCTGTCAGCCACACCAGCACCTCCAACATTAGCACTTAGGAGGAACTTCCGTGGTAGGCAGAAAACATCAAGAGAAAGACCTCTAAATCATTATTTCTTTCCTCTCTCAGTAGAAACCTAGATCTGGCCTCAGTTCAGCTTCTGAATTAAAATAAATCCTTTCACCCAAACTAAGCACTTCTTCCAGACTTCGGTTTACTTACAGACTAGTGTGGCTGTACCACAACAAAGCTGCAAACAAAAAGCTTCAATGTCAGGAGTCACTTTATTTATATTTTTAGTAGGGAGAGAGAAGAGGGCTTGTTTTTTTGTTGAAGCTATTACTAAATTAGTATGCTGCTGTCTCCGGGCTACTTTTCCCGACATTACACTTGTCATTCCAGTTAACAAACATACATTTCCATTAACATTTTTTTGGTCTTTGTGTTGGCTTGAAATCTGAAGACAGATTGAAAGATGATTTTTTGCAAAATCATTTTGGCCAGTGTTTCCTAAGATGTTCCTTTAACTGCGGGATTGTGGACAGCTGTTGTTTACAACGATGGCATCTGAGGGGAAGTTTGAGAAGTTCAGAGGTATGGTCTTTCACCATCACTTTTCCCTTGCTTCTTACCATCTCTATCACATCTGGCGATAAAAATAAAAGAGACCATTAAGTATTGAGACCACATAGTATCATGAAGCACATGACACTGCAAGTCTCTGTGCACTGTTTCACATGCACAGTGTGTCATTGCTGCCTTCTAATTTAAACCAACCAAAAAATTTGTTGACTTTTACTTGGTGCTACTCCCCAATACCTTAAATGAAATAACACCTTTCACTTACAGCAATAAAATGTATGACTTGCACATTTATTTGGAAGAAAAGCCCAAAGCCCGAACCTGCAAGCAGGATTATATTTTATGGAATACTTTTTCTAATCATTACCTTGAGAGTCTAAGAAGTAGTCTGTAGTAAAAGAGTTCCAGTGCTTTTTGGTTTTCAGGGCTGGAGAATCAAAATCCTGGCTGATTACATGCAAATGTAGCTGACTGAAAAAAAAAATGTAACATAGATATGGGAGAAGAAGGTTAATACTCAAAGTTGTTTAGCAGATGTATCAGTTGCAAACATGATTCAGCAGAGTGCCAGCCTTGTGGGTCAGTCCTGACCCTGTGACAGAAGAAACAGTCTGTTCTGTCTCTTGCCAAGCATTTCACTTAAAACAGTCAGGGTCACCATTCTGCGTGTTTCATTGGCCCCTCACTACAGTCCATATTGCTGCTAGTTTCCAAAAAGGCGGAGACAGTAGCATTAACAAACCAAAGGTTTATTAAAGGTTTAATAATAAACCAAAAGTTTATTAAAGGTTTCATAATAATCCAAAGTTTTATTATTTGTAGGGCAATTGAATGGAACTTGATCAGTGCCCAAAAGCTTCATTCAAGAACGAGAGAACAACTGACTGCAGTATCTACAGGCACTTGGGAAACTCTAAGGTCTGGACTTACATACAAGACTCAAATCTTTGCTCAGTATCAGGCAGGACTTGACAGGTCTAGGAGTCAGCCTCTAATCCCACACTAGTGCCCTGAGAGGGGGACGCCCTAGGACTTGGTGTTGGCAGTACCGCCCCTTTCGCTGGGGCTGGACCACAGTCACCCCACAGTCCCAGGCACCAACCTCTGCTAGAGGAGCCCAACAGGCATTTCCCACCAGGCCAGGATGCCCGTGTAGTCCATTGGGATCTATACAGCAGTGTGGAGCAAAGGACTGCACACCGACTGAGCTGTCTGTAGAGTTGAGGAGGATTGCCTGTTCTTTAGCAATGCCAAATCTCATCACAGATTTAGCCCCAAATCTGTGTAACTGGAAAAACAGCGTCTCCACCAGTTGACTCCTCTAGGTCTTACCTCATACTGGGGATAGCGTGGTAACCCAGTCTGAACTCCAGGCTCTCTCTGGCAGGGCACTCTTTTATCATTTTTTGCCCAACTGCATGCATATGTTCCAGGAGTTCAAGGTGGTCCCTGGTGACTGACTTCAGGCTTGAAATGGGGTCCCATGGTAAGATAAGCCAGTGGTAACGTGCTTTGGGATATTTATCCTTGATGACTACAGTCTTTTCGTCTTTGTAAACCTTGCAAAAAACCAAATAACTAGATTACTTTCTGACTCAAAGTTTAATATATTATTCCTATAAGCACTACATTTAGTGGAGAAATGCTATCCAAGGAGAACTTTTGCTAGAACTAAGTTGCTCTGGGATAAACACCTTCTTCCATAACATATACCAGGTAGCTATGAAGAGGTGTTCAAGCATCCTTTTTAAAATACTTTATTATAAAAGGAAAAAGCTTTCTAATCTTACTTTGCAGTAAGTTAACCATAGCTACAGGTGGATATGAACTCTTGAAAATCTGGACTGAGATATCAGTGAGGCCTAGGGAACTCTACCTCCATCAGGCTACATTCAAGCTCTGCAGTCACAAACAAAAACACTGTACTCAATACAGAACATGTAGGAATGCACTGGGCTGCCACATCCATCACAGATTTCTGGAGTGAGGCACAAATCTCAGACGTACTACCAGCAGCGTGCTGCAGGCCTCTACCAGCATTATAAAGACAAAAACATTCAAGTCTGAGCTATTTCAGTTCATCCTACCCAGTTTGCTGCTTTGTAAGATCACTCACAGTAAGAGAACAGATTCCTGTCTATCATGCCCTTCCTGTTTTCATTTTGTCTTGCCTTCTGCAACAATTCCACGCAGCTGAGGAAGAGAAATGGTTGGGAAGCTTGTGGACAACAGAGATGGGAGAGAACCCAGCAATAAAAAGCTGTCAGGTTGTGAAGCAAAAACTGTGTATTGTGTCTCTTAGCAGTGCATCTGCTGATGAGAGATGGATGATGTCTTTGTCGCCTTTGCTCATTATTCTTGTAAGTTTATATACAGATCGGTCTTTACAGGAAAGAAGATTAAAATTCTATCAGTACACAAATCATAGGACTGATTCTTTCAGTAGCAAGATATTTCGTATACACATTAGTGTCTGCTCCTGCAGCCAGTAGGAACAGGATCACTTTCAAGTCTTTTCAGAAGGAAGAAATACTGCCATTTAATATTTGATTAAAAAGCAAAGATAGGAGTTCTATTGTTTGTGTATTCAGATTGAAACTACAACTAATAAAGCTGACCTTCAGTCATAAACAGTTATTTGTGTTTAACATTAAAAAACATTTTTAACATTTAAAAAACATTTGTGTCTAACATTAAAAAACAGTTTTAAAACCTCCTTATATTCTGGGTCAAGAAAGCCCTGTTTCGGTAAATATTATACGGAATTCTGCTTCAGGGACGAAAATTAAGCTTCATGTTTCAAAAAGGAAGAAATAATTTCCATAGTTTTACCATCCCCTACAGATAGACTCATTTGAAAGTGTTGGCAATTCTAGGACAATGGGCATCCAGTTCCCCTATAAATCTATGCAGTTCAACACTTCACACTTAAATTTCAAAAAAAAATCAATCAAGAAATAGGAGCCTTCTGTTTAGTTATCAGCTAACTGAGGAACTGGCTCACAGGTTAGGCACGAAGGGTTACAGTGAATGGGGTGACATCAGACTGGTGACCTGTCACTGGTGGGGTTCCACTGGGCCCCATCCTCGGCCCAGTGCTGTTCAACATTTTAGTAAATGACCTGGACACAGAACTGGAAGGAGTAGAAAACAAGTTTGCCAATTACAGTAAACTGGGAGGAACTGTCAACTCCCTTGAAAGCAGGGAGGCCCTGTAGAGAGACCTGCACAAATTAGAGGGCTGGGCAGAAGTCTAACAAAGGAAAGCGCTGGATTACAATGTGGGACAGGGCAACCCTGGACACACAGACTGGGAATGAGAGGCCGGAGAGCAGCTCTGTGGAAAGGAACCTGGGGGTTCCTGGTCAGTGACAAGTTGAACACAAGTCAGCAGTGCCCTGGCAGCCAGGAGGGCCACCTGTGTCCTGGGGGGCATCAGGCACAGCATCGCCAGCCGGGCAAGGGAGGGGATTGTCCCGCTCTGCTCTGGCCTGGGGCGGCCTCACCTTGAGTGCTGGGGGCAGGTCTG
>VXAZ01009232.1:91815-105315 GCA_013399875.1 Gymnorhina tibicen | reverse complement strand
TTTCTCTCTCTCTGCTCTGGACACCATTCCATGTGCCAGCCCTCTACCTATGGGGGCTGGCATGTGTGCTGGTCCTAGGCCTTGGGGAGTTAGCATGGAATAAAGGCCTTCTGCAGTCTCCATGCAAGAGAGCCTTCTCGCCTCCTTTACCGCCTCAGTGTTGTTGCTGCTGCGTGCCATACCATCGCAAGAGAAACACAGCAGCAACATTTGGGCAGTTGTGATGTCTCAGGGAAGAGGCAAATGCATCACTCCAGGTGATTTGTTTCATGCTGGGAGATTCCATCTTACTCAAAGCAGCTAAAAGTTGTGCAAGTGGAAGCTCTGAAATACATTACTTACCATCAGCTACATAAGCTGCCCTTCTCACGGCTTCTGCTGGGAAATAATCCAGATCTGCAACAGAATAAAAAGGACATTTATGGTTTTTCTATACCAGCCTCTCCACTGGTGGTTGCCCACCCAGTTTTCTCCCTGGCTCTTCTCTTCTGAGTAGGAAAAGGAAAAGAAAGAAACACCCAAACTCTGCTCTGTGTGCCATTTATCAGCAGGAGCTTTGCAGCTCCTGAAACATAAATCTGAGACTTGCTTCTTTCTTTACTGACCCCTCACCGAACCGCATCTTTGGCCTTGCATGGGTTATCTGACCTTTCCCAGGTGATTTCTGTCCCTCACACTGCCCCCATCTCTTTGCAGACGGGCTGAGAGTGGCTCTGGGGCCAGGTGATACTTCCTAAAATGTTCTTCCTCTTGTGCACTGTTTCTGGAATGGAGAAATTGGTCATTTCTGGAAGTTACTTACCCCATGCTCCATCTCTAATGCGTAGCTGGATGGTCCTGAAGGCCAGGGTGCAGCCCTTGGGTATGACTATGCTTTGTTTGTCTTCCCTGGTGCTCTGGATAAAGAAAATGACCTGTTAGAACACCTGGGTGCAGGTGTCAGGGAAGGAAGGAGACAGAAGCCAAACCTGTGCACAGAGTGTGGCATAAAATTTGGCCTTGAAGCCCCCGTCTGCCTTGGTGGATTCCTTGTAGACGGTCTCCTCCGAGGATTCGAGGATTTCAGTGACCACGTACAGATTGATGTCTGTTCTCCGTAGTTGTCGGATAAAGGAATGATCCATATTGATTTGTCTAAAAGAGAAAAAGGATGGGAAGGGTCTGGAGCACCAGGAGCAGCTGAGGCAGCTGGGGTGGAATAAGCTTGTAGAAGAGGAGGCTCAGGGGGGACCTTGTCACTCCAGTCCCTGTCTAACCTGTCCTAGTTAGAGGGAATTGCTGCCCTAAGGTTTTAATATTAGTTTTAGGCTGTTGAAAACCCATTGTTGACCTGGTGTGAGCTGGAGGGGGTGACTGGAACGTGTGTGCTCCCTTTGTCATTCCTTACCTTTCTCTTCTCAGTGCCTCCAGTGATTCCAGTGATACGCTCTTCTTCTGGGGCGTAATGGAAAACGCCTTGGACAAGGAGGCACCTCCTTTCAGCTCTGCGCTTGCAGGGTCAAAAGAAATGCTGAGACCTCCATCAGCTTGGTCAGCGCTGACTTTTGTGAGAGTAAATTGGCTGGAATCTTGATGGAGGGACTCTGAAATAATTCCATGCATTATCTTAAACAGGATTACACAGACTCAGCACTGTAAGTATAGCACACGCAGGAGAGCTGGAACATGGTAGAGTTCAGTCATAAATGACCCAAACACACAATCTATGGAATTTGTGACCTTCAGATTGATAAATTCATGGGCTTTACCTATGCTTTTAGTGTCTTCTCCAGGCAGCAGCACATGGTCCAGAGTGAATCCTGTCGACTGGTAGTAGGGAGCTGGGTGGAATATGGTTTTTCGTTTCCTTTTTTTTTTCAGTAGATAGAGAGGCCTGAAGTGCTCATTGTCTGCAATGCTCTCGACAGGGACCAGTTCTCTGCTTGGATCCATTTGTTTTACGAGGAATTTGGTGAGTTTTTTAAACATTTCTGCTGTGGCTGAAGTTTTGAAGCAAAGCCGAGTGGATTTGTGCCTTGGGAAAGAGGCGACAAAAATTAGGCCAAATTACATGAAATAATAGCAGGACATTGTAGCAAAGTGTTCCTTTAATGCTTAAGAAGATTTCAAAATAATGACTCAAAACCCCCCACATTATCCAAGGACAGAAGTTTCACAGGGTTGTTACAGGGAGCGTTTGGAGAGGAAGCAGCAGGAGCTGTGGGTTGTTTGGCCTTGTTCCCCATTTGCTGGTGAACCCCAGTGATTGTGCAGAGAGAACACAGCTGGCAGACTCTGAGTGTGCTGATTTTGGGGGCAAATGTCCCTCAAAATAGAGAGAAATCACAGCCCAGCTCCTTGGGCAGGCCCTGGTGGTCTGCAGGGGAGAGCTGGTGTTTGAGGGCTGGAGATAAATCCGTGTTTGTTTTCTGACGCAGCTCGTTTTTATCAAACAGTTTCAGTTTCGCTTTTCTGGTGTTTTACGGGAAGGAGCTGGGGAGGGGAAATCGGGCAATCCAGACTGGTTTGGGTGGGAAGGGACCTTAAGATTCATCCCATACCTCTCCCTGTTATGGTGAGGGACACCTTCCCTATCCCAGGTTGCTCCAAGCCCTGTCCAGCTGGGTTATGGACACTTCCATGGATGGGGCAGCCACAGCTTCTCTGGGCAACCTTTTCTGGGGCCTGACCACCCTCACAGGGAGGAATTTCTTCCCAGTATCCCATCTAACCCTGCCCTCTTTAAGTTTAAACCATTCCAAAGACAAATAGCCTTGTGTGCTTAATGTTAGTAGCACTTCCAGGACTCATTCCCTTGGAAGTCTCCAAGAAGAGAGAAAAACTAAACAAGAGCACTTGACAGCTCCCACCAACCCTCTCCTGTACTGAAAGCTTTGGGATAATGCACTTGCCTGTTTGTGGGGTGGGAGGTGTGCAGAGCAGACCACGGGGCTGCTGAGGTGATGTGGCCTCTGGAGAGCAGCAGGACTGGGGAGAAGCTTCTCAGGCTTCCCTTCTGCTCAGAGATGTGGAAATGTTTGCTAAGTATGGGAGCCGTGAGTTGCACAGCTGGCACCCCACAAACCCATGGCAAAGAGTAAATTGATTTCTCTTACCTTGCTAATGGGGGCTCCCCGAAGCAACTGCTGGGCACAAGGGGAGTGTTAGACCTGCTCCATGCCGTAGGATCCCTGGCTGTTCATGGCAGCTTATCTGGACTTGTTCCCAGCTGTGAAGTCACTTCAGCAATTTTGCCTCCTCTTTACCAGTGTTCCGTTTCCACAAATCGGCCGTTGCTTGCATCACTCTTCCTTTTAGTCACTGAGCGGAGTTACAGAGGCTGTGGATAACTCAGACTTCTACAGATGGAGGAGATGTGAGTGCATTACTGGAAGTGTCCCAGACCAGACTGGACAGGAAGGTGTCCCTGTCCCTGGCAGCAGGTGGGACTGGATGGCTTTAAAGTCCCCTCAAACCAAACCATCATTGCATGGTTCAACTTAATAGAGCCATGTAATGTCGCTCTTCTTTTACAGATGGAGAAATGTGCTCAGGAGGGGATATTGGCCAGAAATTCCTCCCTGTGAGGGTGGTGTGGCCCTGGCACAGGTTGTCCACAGAAGCTGTGGCTGCCCCTGGATTCCTGGGAGTGTCCAAGGCCAGGTTGGACAGGGCTTGGAGCAGCCTGGGATAGTGGAAAGTGTCCCTGCCCGTGGCGGGGGGTGGAACTGGATGAGCCTTAAGCTGCCGTCCAACCCAAGCCATTCCATGTTTCCTGGACTCATTGCCATGCTTGTTTGACAGCAAAAGCCATCCATGTGGAGATTCCATGAGGCAAGTGCAAGTTTTTACCTAATACTTCACTTTTATTAGTCTCTCTTAGAATACTGTACAAAGGAGTAATAAAAATATTCACACTTTATTTTAGAAAGTTCTCTACATGAGACTCCTGTATCCACAGCAAAAAGAAGGCTATTGGGAAAAAAAGCCCTAAAACTTTGTACAGAACATTCCTTTAAAAAACCCTCCCAACTAATTCAGCTGATTTAACTGATCCAAGGAGGGTATGGACACACCAACACTCGCATGCTTAAAAGATATTCTAGGCAATGATAAAGCAACATAAGTCACAAGGAGGAATATTAATGTGTTAACCCACTGCTGTCCCCTCCTCGAGGGCCAGTACCGAGCTTCTAAAAACAACCCCAAACTGAACAGTGATTCAAACGTAAAAGTACTTGAGAATTAAATAGCCCTCCATCTAGTTTATTTTAAAGGCTTTTTCCTGCAAAGGTTTGGACTGTTTGCCAGCCTGGTAGCTCTGTGAAATGACTCCCAAGCCAGGATGGCTGATTCAGGAGCATCAGGCTGGGAGGTCTTGCTGGTTTTCCAAGTGTCCCGGAGCAGGGGCTGCCGTACCCCGTGGATACATGTGTGGTGCTGACACCAGCTGAGGAGGCTTTACCCAGTACAGGATGGGACAGGCTGCTGCCAGTTTCTGAGAAGCACTCCAGCCTTTCAAAAGCATTTCTCTTCCATTGCAGAACAAAAGAGAAAAGCTTGAAGTACCTTCTTACCAGGAATTGTTTCTCTGTTGGAGATTTGATCTCTCCAGGTGAGAACTTGCCCTGATCATGATACAGGACAAAAGTGAGAGGAAACCTGTCAAGTGTGGTGTGATCAGAATCCCATTTAACATCAGTAATGATCAGTTATCTCCTCCATGCAGGCACCTGGGGAAAACTCCACTCTCAAAGAAGGAGTTCTGCTCACGTTTCGTTTCTCCTCCCACAGTGTGGCTTCACCTCTGATCTGTCCCCTGCCAGGACACATCTGACCACCCCTCAGCCTGCCCACGCTGTCCTTTCACTTCAGACTACCTCAGGTACACCCAAAAACGGTGCTTTAATTACAGTTAACTTCCTGCTTTTTATTTTTGATTGATCCTGACACCTCCCCTTAAGTCAGGATCTTCAGGAAGATTCTACCCGATGTGTAATTGTTCAAACACTTATTAATCATCTATAGATACTTAACTCTCCACAACAGAACGTGAAATCTTTCTTCAATTCACTTCTTTCCCTATTTCTCCTGTTTCCATTTATGTTTCCCTTGACTGGATTCACTGAGTCCAAGTTAATCTCAGTTATTCCATGGGAAAACACCACACCTGTGTTGTAGTGTCACATGACTCTGGCATCGGCTGTTTTGAACATTTGTGTGAAGGAGAGACATAAAAAAAGTTTACTTTTTTTGCTAGACAAAACCTTAATTACAAGTTTGGGGCTTTAGGCTTTAGAACTTGCTTGTTTGAGAAGTTTATAATCCCATTCTGGGTCCCAGTTGAACTTTTAATTTAAGGAAACAGGGTCAGATGTCCGTAGTGTCAGTGACCAGCACAAGTAATGTGTCCAAACCCACAGCTGTGTTAATGCCTTCAAGGAGACTCTGGGAATTGCTGTATCTCATCAAGAAAAGCAGATCCCTTCAACTGATAATTATTCTAAATTTACAAATCTGTGATGTGCATATGCTTAGAAATACCCAGCATATGTCTGCTGTGAGGAGTCATTTGAAAGCATCTAAAGACTGTTTCTGTTGCAAAAAAGATGTTTTTCCCCATGTTTTCTACGACAATAATTAGTTTTCTTTCATTTCCCCTGGAGATGGAAGTGGTGAACACTCAGGTCTGTTCAGCATTTCGGGTCCAGCCTCACCCACCCTGCCAGGACCTGCCCCTCCTTGGAGTGGCCTTTCCTGCAGGAATACTGCTCACGTCTGCATCATTTCCCAGCTGATTGATGAAATATCTCTATTTTGATCACAATTATCATTGTCTAATAGCTTAAAGAGCCGATTAGGGTAGAGAGTACCTCAGCTAAAGCAGCAGCTCTTCTGTCCTGGGTTTAAAGGTTTAACCTGCCCATCAAGGAAATTGCACATCTGTCAACACCCTGGGGTCTCCAGCCAGACTCTTTTCTCCTTCTACCTGCTTGCAAACTTCCTTTTCACTTGAATTTCCACTTTTCAAACATATTAGGGAATTATTCTCCTTGCAATACAGCAGCCCTCTAAGGTACACTCCATATTTTCCCTTCCCTGTAGCAGTCCCATAGGAAGTCTGAGGGAGCAGTGAAGCAACTTGCCTAAAATTATGCATGGAGTAGGAACAGATCTGAAATTCCCCCTTCCATGTCCTATGCTCAGACCATCTGAAACCTCAACACTCTCCACCATGGCCTCTAAAGCTGGATTTGCTACTGCAGGAAAAAAAAAAAAGCAGATTTAAAAGATTTATACCATTGTCAAAAAAGGTGAGACAATATAAGCGCTAAGACAACAAAAATACAGGTTTTCATGGGGTTACAGGGGAAGAGTGAGGGAAAACCCATTCCATCTGGGACACAACCTAAAGGAAAATCAGGTAATTCTGATTTTCAGTAAAATAATAAAAAGCTGTCTCAGCCAGGAAACCTAAGCCTGCTTTATTTAGGTGGTAATTTTAGAGGGAAAAGGCTTGATTTTGTTCTTCTGCGAAAGAATCTATTATCAGTGCCCCACCGACTCCGTCTGCTGGCCAATTCATCTGCTGCTGGTGCTGCTGCTCACGCAGCCCTTGGGCGTGGAGCTGAGGGACAGACTTCCAGGCAAGCCAGAAATCCAACCCTCGCTTCTCTTGAGTCCATGGAGAACTGGCAAATCCCAGTCACGTGCACTTAAGCCACCAAGGAGCTGAAGTGAGGAGACAAATTCCAATGAAACTGAGGATGGCTGAGTGCTTGATTAGAGCAATCAGCCCTCCTCCTGTACCTGTCCATGGTCAGCCTCACCCACACCTGTCCATGTCCATGTTCCAAGGAGCTCCATGGCATTTGTTGTCAGTCATTAAATCACCTGCCCCCAGCCCTTGATCCAAATGCCCACTGAGCCCCTGTGCACTTAACAACAGCAGTTTGGGGTGGGGAAAGGAGTTACCTG
This sequence comes from Gymnorhina tibicen, assembly GCA_013399875.1. Classification (NCBI taxonomy): domain Eukaryota; kingdom Metazoa; phylum Chordata; class Aves; order Passeriformes; family Artamidae; genus Gymnorhina; species Gymnorhina tibicen. The sequence goes on along the minus strand of VXAZ01009232.1, from coordinate 98,358 downwards.
GGCAGATTTGGGTACAAACTGAAAATAACAAGCATGATTTGGGATCTAGCCACCTTTTCCCTGGACCACATGGATGATGCTGTAGGAAACCAAAAGCTTTGTCAAACTGCAGGTCATTCCTTCCTGGGCTGTTTTTAGGAAAAGAACTTCCCTTCTCAGTGGTGTCAACGATTGCAAAATAAAAATCTGTCGTTCACTTCCCCTTCCCACTTCCCACCTAAAACTGGAAATCAGACCCCAAAACAATCCAGTCCTGGGAAAGTCTGGCTGTATCCCTTTGGATTTCCCCCACGTTCTGCTCAAAGCACCCAGCTTCAGGAAGGGAAATGTATTTTAAAGTGCATTTGCCACAGCAATAGTACCAGCACTAAAAGCTTTTCCCCTCATCCCTATCCTCGTCATTCCACATCTGGAATAGATGAGACTCTTCCCAGAATTCATCCTTGTTGTACCTCAAAGTCTCAGTGGTTTTGCATCTGTTGATGACCCTGGGATAAGAGAAATCCGGTGTCGCGCGTCCTGCTCCGCACTAAACTACTCTGGAGCTGGTTTGGATGTATTGGGCACGAGGATCCAGCATGCGGAATGTGTCTGTCGGGATCTGCGATTAAACAGCCGCTGCGAAACCACATCCCAGTCCGCGTGGGGGAGGAAACGGGGCTGGAGAGGAGGAATCCCCCCTTAGCCCTGCTCCTCCACCATCCGCTCCGGCCACGCCGCTCAGTACTTGTTGATCCCAAAGATCCGGACTCCGTGGAACTGAGGCAGTTTGGGGATCAGGACGCTCATGAGGGAGATGGTGTTGATGATGAAGTGTATCCGGTCGTACTTGGTGTAAAAGCTGGTTAGAAAATACCTGCAGAGGGAGGGCGGGAACAGAGGGAGAGGCAAACTGAGCTGCGGCAATCCGTGTGTTTGTCTCCCGGGACAGAACACTGATGGGTACTGGGACACGAGGCAGCTCGGCCGCCCCGGAATACTCACAGGACGATGGGCATGATGGTGAGGAACTTGCGGGAAGCGGTGAACTGGACTCCGTAATCCATCTGCTCCCAGTGCGTGAGCAGCCGGGCCTTGCCCTGGTCCGGGGTCTCGAAGGGGGTTCCCTTCACGGTGTGCAGGAAGATGTACATGCTCTGCAGGACACACAGCGTGAGGCACGGGGGCCCCGCATCCCAAAAACCCCAGATCCAGCGCAGCGGATCCGGGAGCTTGCACCCCCGCGCCGTTCCACTAGAGGGATGTGGCGCTGCTGGAAAACCCGGAGCGGCCAGGGAAGCAGGGAAAAGGAGAGTTGGGAAAGGCCGGGGCTGCTCCACGTGAGGCCTCTCGCTCGGCTCCTGGGTGTGAGCCAAGGAGGCGGTGGCAAGATTACAGCCCTGGGATCTCTGCGATCGGGAGATTAGCGCCTGCCTGCTGCGGCACAGCGGAACGCTCCCCGAAAACGCGCTGGGAGAAGGTCTGGCACCCCCTGATTACCAGGGGAACACAAGTCACGGACCAACAGTCTGGCTACGCCATAACTCCGAAGTACAGCCACTCCTGGCCTTCAAATTCCTTTTTGTCCCCAGAAGCTAAAGCTGCCAGGAAAGATGGATGAGAAATCGGCAGCTCGCGAGCTGAGCGCTGAGCAGCTCCAGTTTGGAGGCTTGTGGTTGGTTTTATCCCCTGAGCAGCTCCAGTTTGGGGGTTTGTGGAGGTTTTTATCCCTCACTGGTAATAATTTATCATGAAGGTCCTCAATCCCTGTCATTTTTGTCTCTGGAATATTCCCAGGCTGAGATATTATTTAAAATAAAAGATACACAGTCAGTTGCTCCATCCCTGAAGTTTTATGTCCCCTGTGCCCAAGGGATCCTATGGGGGGACTTGATCTTTAGAGACAGGAATCAGTTCCTGGACTAATCTTGTACTTTAAGCAGAACAAAATCTGGGGGTTAATCTTGTTTTTTCTTAACCCTCATGAGGCCAATTCAGGTTTTTACCGACCCCAGCGATGTCTTGCCAATGTCCGGGGCCTGTCACAGACCCCTTTGGGAAGGGGACACGACAAAGGACTTGCCCTGCAGGAAATGAATCCATGTCCCCTCTGAGCAGCCTCACCAGGCAATGCTGCTTCACCTGTACCTGGGCTGGATTTAAATCCATGACCCAGAGGCACCGGGACAGGCTGAGGGCTGGAGGTTGAGCAACTCACCCGGCATCTTTGGAAACACAAAGGAATTGTTTCAACAGGAATCTCAGCAGACTGCTCAGAGGAGCAGCTGTGGCAAGGTTCCCCGTAGGTGCCCCGGGCCGCGCCGCTCCCTTACCAGGTTGTGGATGATGTTGGTGAGAGTCCAGACCACGGGGACGCTGAAGAAGGGGATGCTCAGGAGCACGACGTGCAGCAGCCCGATGCCCAGCACGTAGGACAGCCAGATGCCGCGGCTGTTCATGACTCGGGTGTTGGGGTTCACCTCGCTGTGCGCCGTTCCCACGTTCATCCTGGCTCTCGTGGCTGACGGGAGCCCCTGGAACAGAAACACTGAGGTCAGCGCCTGGATCCAAACTGCTCGGCGGGGCTCAGCACCGGCTGGTTGTCAAGCAAACCCAAAATCTGCTGTTTGCTATAAAAATCCCAAGTCAGTTCCCTCCTCTGCCCCTCGTTATTGCCATTCTTAGAGCTGACGTCGCTAACTCCGGGAGTGGTTGAGATTTGGGAATTATGTGTGGGAAGCTTGTCTGTGACAGAAGCTACTTGTGATTTGAGATGTTTTCCTGGAGCCGAGGTGTCGAGGTTCAATCCCACGATTGCCTGATAAAACCAATACTTTTAAGCACTTTTAAATCCTCATCACAGTGTTAATCATGGAAACACACAGCACAGGAAGCTTCCTGCATGTTTATGGAGTCAGCGTGCCTTAAACTTGGGAAGAGAACACAGTATTTGCAGAGGAAAGGCTCTGTATCAACAGATCTCCTAATTAATTTAACTAAATTAACAGGGTTCTGCACAGCTCGGGAGGTTTGCTGGTCTCCTGCTCTGGCTCACATGTTTCGCCTTCAGATGTAAGACTTACAGAGGGGGGAAAAAAAGAGGAACAAAAAAAACATTGCCCCTCAGGGAAGGAATGAGATTCTTCTTGAGGAACGTAAAAAGTAAAAAGGGAGAGATACCAGGGCAAAGTGCCTTGGGAGGATGTTTCAGAAGGAAGAGCTGTGGAGGAGGTAGCCCTTCCCCTACCTGGAAAGAACAGCTGCCACGTAGGAGGAGCACAAAGATGGTTTTCTGGACAATGCCAGGAAGGAGAGGAAGCAAGAGAGTCTCTCCCTCTCAGAGCAAGTCCTTGGAGTGGTGCCCCTGAGACAGGGAAGGTATCAAGTGGCTTTGTGGAGTGACACAGTGCCAGCGGCAGCAGGTATCGGTCAGCTCCCGGGCTGGCTGGGAGCAGGAGAGCTCTGGCTCACTGGGATCCAGGGATTACAGGAACCAGCACAAACTAAACCCACTGTAAAGCTGAATGTCTTCACACCAAGATCGGGGAAATTCTTATGAAAATCATCTTTGTGTCCCACGGAAGCGGAGTTTGCTGAGATGATCCAGTTCATCCTCCTTGGCTACAGGACCCCACGGTGAGGGCTGTTTCCTGATGTCTGGCCTCGTGGCTTTGCTGTTGCTTCCCACAGCTGGAAGCCGTGTTGCTGTTCCCTCCAGCTCTCCGGAGGTGAGCCCGAGCCAGATCCAACATCACACTCTCCTCGCTGCCAGCTGTTCCCAGCTCCCTCCTGGAGCACTGGGCCTGGCTTGTCTCAGGAGCTGGCACCGTCCCCGCTCCTGCCCAGGGCTGGGATTCCCAGCCAGCCTCTGCTCCACAGCTCTTGGAATGCTCCAAGGAACTTCCAAACCTCTTCCATCCACACAGGCAGCTGTTGCTGCAGATCCTCACCTCCCTCTATCATGGGGCTCACACCTGGAGAAGGATTTTGTTTCCAGGAAAGAGGCTGCAGGTCTGCGGGGTGCTCACTCCCTTGTTGCCCAGCTCCCAGCTCACCAGCTTGTGGATATTCCAGAGAAAAGCCCAGAGTTTGGTCTGGAAACAGGACTGGGAGCCAGAGTTCAGCACAGAGTCCTGGCAGGGGGAGCAGCTCTGCCCTAACTCTGCTGCAATTCCCAAGCGCTCTCAGAAGGAAAACTGGGGATTGTGGTGAAACATAAATGAGTCAAAAAGAGTCAGATTGTTACAACAACAAAAAACAAAACACCCTATGGAATGTGTAAACAGGAGTGCTGAGTGCCAGACATGGGAAATAGATCTCCTGGATGTTGGGTGAACACTGTCCAGTCCTGGGAGGAGCTGGAGAAAATGAGCAGAGGTGTAGGAAAAACATGACCTGCAAGGACAGCTGGAAGGAAATGGGTTTGTTTAGTCTGGAGGAGGCTGGAGACAGGCGTGAGGAACAGTCGGATGCTCCACAGAGAGCTGTGCCTGTGGGATTCCAGCTGTGCAGCAGGAGGAACCACACGGCTGGGTCTTGGAGCGACGAGGGGGTGCAGGAGGAGGGATGCGGGGAGGGACTGCCCACAGAAAGGGATCCATGCTCTCGCTGGAGGCCTTAAAATCTAGTTTCATCAGCAGTTGAAAAACTTCTCTCCAGGAGTCTTTCCTGAAGTGACACCGTTATCCAGAGGCTGTGGAAGCTCCCTGCTGCTGGAGGTGCACACGGCCGGTGCTGTGGAATTTCCAACCATGAGTGTAACTTCCAAAAACTAAGGAGCAGCTTGGACTTGGTCTCCTCTGCAAACGAGGGCAGTTGCAGACCCACAGCTGGGTGGAAAAGGGCCCAACTTGGAAGCTGTATGTGAAGCAATTCTCCTTCCTGTGCCTCAGTTTCCCTTCCTTGTAAAATTAAGGATTAGAGGGGTGGGATGCTGGAACATACGAGAGGTGAATTCATTCTTGCAGGAGATATGGACATTGCTGCAACGAGGGTAATTCCACGTCTCCAACTCTGTCCTTCCCCACCTTAAATATTTCACCAGCTCTGCCCTGGGCTGTGCAGCCCTTGGCCCAGCTCTCCCAAATTTGGATTGCACAAACCTGGCTGAGGGCACATGAGCTCCCAGAGCTCTATCCCATCCCACATCCCACGTTTGCTTTCTAATTCCACACCAGGATTTGTTCACCTGCAGGACAGCAAGGCACAGCCCACCATGGGAAGGACTCCAGCCCCCCCTTCCCAGAGCAGCTGCTGCCAGGCTCTGCTTTCCCACTCTTTTTTGGGACAGAAAAGCCTGAATGTTGCACCAGGCTGAGGGTGAAGGTCAGGGCTGTGCTGACATTGGACAGTGGCCATCCAAGGAGGGGAAAAGTCAGAGCTGTGGCCAGTGGCAAAGGGCACAATGTGGCGGTGGAGCTGAGCCCTCCCTTTGCCTCATCCTGCCTGTCCTGCAGGGGCAGCTCCTTCCCCACCTTTGTCCCCAGAGGAGTGTGACCACCATCTGTTCCCGTTCCCTTGCTTAACGCTTGGAGTTGATGATCTTAAAGGCCTTTTCCAACCTAAATAAATGACCCCATGATTTGGCAGTGCTGTCACCCTTCCCCAGGGATTGCAGGATCATGCTCCGATCCTGGCACCCCGCTGCAGGATCTTCACTGGGCTGGTGAGGGAAGGAGGGTTCAGGTGCTTATCTTGATCTTGAGTGTTCCCAGACTGCAGGTGATGGTGATCCCACGGATCGCAGATCCAAATCTCTGGCAGCAACAGCTGCCACCTCCCAAACAAATCCTTTAAACCCTTCTTTGCCGATGGCAACGGATGAACCAGAGCACGGAGGACATTGGGGGACGCTGGTGAACTGGGCTGTGCTGGGAGGCGGGTGCTGGGTGAGAGGTGAGACTGGGAACACAACGCTCCGTGCCCGTCCAGCCCGGAGCCGTGTTGGACATGTCTGAGCCCCAGCGCGGCCCGGTTCCTCCTCGGGGGGCCCGTGGCTGCCAGAGCCCTGGAGGGGACACGGGGAACACGGGGACGAGGACACGCGTGAGCCGCCCCGGCTGAGTGCGGGGGTCCCGCCCCCTCGGCCTTTCCTCGTGGATTTAACGGGAAATCTCGGACACGAAAGAAAGGCCGAGGTTGGGCTCCTCCGGGCGCACGTGGGGTCCCAGACCCCACTTTCCTCCCCGTTTCCCCGGGACGGGACGGTGCCCCGGGAGGCCGGGGCAGGACTCGCTCCCGGCCGGGCTCTGCACAGCGCGACCCCCCCCCGGGGACCCGCACGACCTAACTGGGACCCCCCCCACTCCCACCCCGCCGCTTCCCAGCTCCATCCCANAGCGCGCCCCCCCCCCGGGGCCCCGCACGACCTAACTGGGCCCCCCCCCCCTCCCACCCCGCCGCTTCCCAGCTCCATCCCAGCACCCGCTTCTCTCTTTTCGGCTGTTTTCCTTTCGGGCCGGGCCCATGAGAGGCACCTTCCCCCGGCCCCGCCGCGGGGCTCGGCCGCCGCCGCCCCCTGGGAGGGCTGAGCCCCCTGGTCCCGCCCCGCGCCCCCGGCCCGCA
>VXAZ01009232.1:70397-88298 GCA_013399875.1 Gymnorhina tibicen | reverse complement strand
CCCACCGGAGTTCGGCGGGGACGCGGCAGGGCGGAGGCCGTGGAGTGCCCCGGGACGCGCTGGCACCGGCTGCCACGGGATCGGGGGTCCCGGCAGCTCCTCGCTGGGTCTCTCCGGTGTCTTCCAGCCCTTCCCTGTCTGAGGACCCGGGGCAGCGCTTCTCCCATGGGGCGAGGAGCTGGGAAGGCTTCGGGCGCGGGGCCGGGGGTGTTCTGCGCTGCGCGGCCCCCCCGGCGGGGCGGGCCGGGGGCGGGGAGCCCCGGGGAGGCCCGGGCGGAGGATCCCGCCCNTCGGCAGCGCCGCGCAGAGCGGAGCTTCCCCCGGGGAAGCACCGGGGCTTCCCTCGCCTGCGACGCCCCCGGTGCCGAGCGGGCCGGGGGGATCCCCGGGCGCACGGAGGGTCCTGGCGTCCGCACTGGCTCCGGCTCCTCAACCGCATTTTCCTGGGGCTGGCGGCGACCCCGGGGGTCGGGCTGGGGACCCCCGCGCCCTGCTGCGGGTTGGGAAACCCGCGGTGGGGCAGGGACTGGCTGGCTGTCGTCGCTGCCGTGCCTCGTCCGCATCCCACCTGCAGGGGTGTCTCGGTCCCGTGGACGAAGCAGCCCCCTCCCGGGACACCGGGTCCCGGCTCATGCCGGTGGTTTCCCGGGCAGCGGGAAGAGGGTACCCAGGGGCTGTGTTCATCCCAGGTTACCTCTGGAAGACTTGGGGGGCTGGTGCAGTGTGCGGTTCTGGGGTCCCGGTGCCCTTGGTGTGCCCTGAGCTCTGGTTCCCTCTCAGGACCCTCCTGGATCCAGGGGCTCCGGCAGTGCAGGGGTCAGCTCTGCACAGGTGTGACCTTGGGGTGTTTCGGCGTGGCAGGGCTGTGTGACGGTGCCCAGCGCTCGGGATACTCACCTGCCTGTGCTGTGGGGGCCACCCTTGGGTGGCCGCCTCTGCACCACACCGAGGAGCCCCGGTCAGCACCCCGAAGCGGGTTTGCCGGTGTTGGGGTGCTCCGGGGAGCGGTGGGACCAGCAGGCAGCCGTACTGGTGGCATAGCTCGGGGCTCCCGCAGCACCGAGCTCTGCCTGACCGGGTGACACAGGCGCCTGTTAGCGCCAGTGGCTTTGATTGTGGGATGGTGGGAGAGCACCTGGATCCTTCCTCCAGAGTTCCACTGCCACGGCCGGCACAAGGACGGGCTGGGACCCCTGGACGTGGTGGGACCCAGGGCTGGGAGAGCCGGGCAGCGCTCAGAGCGCTCAGACACGGCCCTTATCTGCTGCCACCACCCTGGGAACTCGTTGCACGCTCAGCTCCAGTGAATTTCCTTTTTCTGTTTTTGTTTCTTTCCTGCTGACGCTTTTCCCCTCCGGAATCAAGGGCTGGATGGGGCCCACGGTTACGGGGTAGTGTGAGCAGCCTAACCGCACAGTGGGGTGGCAGCGGGCAGAGCACAGCAGCGCGCAGCACCCACCTGTGCCGGTCCCCTCGAAAGGAGAAAACCCGCCGCGTGTCCCGGGAGCTCCCGGAGAGAGGAGCCGGGAGCAGGAACCTGCTGAGCCGCTGCCTGCACATGTTTTCCGTGGCATTCCCCGGGGGCCGCCTGCAGCGGCCGCTCGCCCGGAGCCGGGGCTCGCACTGGTGCGTCCTCCGGCCGCCGCAGGATGCATCGGCCTCCTGCGAGCAGCGATCGCGGCGCCGTGACCTTGGCAGGGCGGGAGCTCACCCCGCCTCTGGCTCAGCCCGAGCGTCTCCGGTTGTTACAACCCAGCTGCCGGCGCAGGAGACGTGCTCAGCTCCTGGGGCCTGATCCTGCCACGCAGGAGCCTAGAGCGAGGTGATGGCCGGGCATGGGGGAAAGCGTGAGCCATGACGGCTGTCCCGGTCCCCATCCCTGTCCCTGCTTCGTGGCTAGGGTCAGGTGTCGTGCTCACAGCCAGCACAGTGACACTTCTGCCCCTGTCCCCCCTGGCCTGACACTGTCCCCTTGTTGTCCCTGTCTCAGATGTGCCGAGTTCAGCCGAAGCCACTGTGGGCGTGAGGAAGGCAGCGCAGCACCATGACTGCAGCACAGAGGGTTCTCCTCTGCCCCATCACCATGGGACTGCTCCTGCAGAGCCTCTTCCTCCTCCTCCTCTTCCTCCTGGGCTCCTGCCTCCACCCAGCCGCTGCCTTCCCCAAGGGCTGCTACCTCTCAGAAGAGGAGGGGCTGAAGACCTTTCGCTGCAGCAACGCTCAGCTGACTGAGGTTCCCAGAGACATCCCCAATGACACCAACAAGCTCTACCTGGACTTCAACCAAATCCCCTTCCTGCCTCACGATGCCTTCCAGCACCTGCCACTCCTGCTGGAGCTGGATCTGTCCCACAACGCCATCGCCAGAGTTGAAAGCGGGGCTTTCCAGGGCCTGGCAGAGCACCTGCACTCTCTGGACTTGTCTTCCAACAGGCTGGTGTCAGTCAGCAAAGACGCCTTTAGCAACCTGAAAGCCAAGGTGAACCTGTCCAACAACCCGTGGCTGTGTGACTGTCGGCTGCAGGAGCTGATCCGCGCAGTGGAGCTGGCGGCCGACTCCTCGGGGGGCATCGTGTGCGACTCCTCCACGCAGGAGGAGCACGTCGGCAAAGCTTTCCTGCAGGTCATCGCCGACACGGACTTCTGCAACGTGTACAAGAGGACCACGGACATCGCCATGCTGGTCACCATGTTCGGCTGGTTCGCCATGGTGATCTCCTACCTGGTCTACTACGTGCGGCAGAACCAGGAGGACGCCCGGCGACACCTGGAATATCTCAAGTCACTGCCCAGCAAGCAGCGGCGATCGGAGGAGTCGTCCACCATCAGCACTGTGGTGTGAGCACCGGCATCCTGCAGGACATGGGGACATGTGGAGATGGGGACCCACTGCTCCAGGGGCTCACCACGGCTGCAGGAGCTGTCACCAGCCACCAGCATCGCACAGAAATACTCGTGGGTTTGTTCTGTTCTCCTCCTGGCAGCAGCAGCCACGGCTGATGAGTCTCTGGCTCTGGTGGCTGAGGTCAGGAATGGATATCAGCCACGAGCATGGAGGATCCACGGCAGCCTCCCAAGTTATGAAGGACTGGAGTGACCCGGAGCATTCCCCTGGCACACGGCCATTGCTCCGACTGACCTGGACATTTGGACTTCATCTAAAACTTTTTATATTTCCTTTGCAGAGATCCCTTGGGGCATTAATGGAATCGGTGTTTTCATCTCTCCCCGGCTCCCCCTTGGCTGCCCAAAGGATGGTCCGGCAGCCCAGGGCAGCCTGGGCCTGACCCTCCTGGCTGGGAGGGCAGTGGGGAGGAGCAGTACGGGTACAAGGCCAGTGCCCTGCCAGGTCACTGGCCCTGGAGGATCACAGGTTTCAAGCCCAGCCAGTGGGACCAAGAGGTGGGGCAGGAGGTGGGGACACACTGCTTGGTGCTGCTCCATCTCCTGTTTCATCTCCCTGCTCCTTTCCCGGCACTCTCAGGCCAGGTGGGGCAAGGGGTATGGGGGTCCCCATTCAGAGATGGGGTCACTGATGGGCAAACCCAGGGCCTTTCCCCTCGGAGTGTGGGGAATGAGAACCAAACAGGGAATGAACTCCCTGGGGCAGAGCCCTTTGGGGCTGCCAAGGGATGTGGGTGCTGATGGAGGGGCAGCTGGGGGTCCTGGCAGTGGGTCCAGTCCTGCTGGGATGTTGGGGGAGCAGGTTTCCCCTCGGTGCTCTCGGGGACCACGTGAGAGGGTGTTTGCAGCACCCTTTGCCATCTGCTCCCGTCACTGCCGGAGGGGAGCTCCCACCTCGCAAGCTGCTGACCGGTCACTGTGATGGGAAGCAGGATGGAGGGAGCTGCCATGGCTCCTCCGCCGTCTCCCCACTCCAGCACTGCTGTCAGGAGCCTGAATCTCCCCTAAAAATGTCCAAAAGTCCCTTCTTGACACTGGACTTATTGGACTGCAGGTTCCTGGTGGCAGTGGTGGAGGTGATGCTGGGCACAGGCAAGGTCAGTGCCCACCTTTGGGCATGCAGGGTCCAAGTGGCAACTCAGCAAAGCTGGAGCAGCCCCAGACTCTTCCACCTGCATGTCTGGCCTCTGGGACATCTGGTTTTGCTGGTTTTGGCCTTTTTTTAAACCAACCAATGCTAAATTGCCTTAATTCACCAAGAGCACCAACCAAAGCTGCTTGAACCTCCTCTGTACCGGGCCAGACCTGCCTTGTTGCCAAGGCCCAGCTTCAGCCCCTGGTGTGGGCAGCGCGTTTTGGGGCAGGCAGGGCTCCGGCTCTGGCCGCTGCCGGTGCCCTTGTGCCTCGGTGCCGGTGGGAGCTGTGGGACGGAGCCGGCCGGGAGCGGGGCCCTTCCACAAGTGCCTGATTCCAGCACAGAGCAGGAGCTCTGCAACGCACAAACACCTCGGCCCCAGCTCCCATCCGGAGCCCCAAGGCAGCTCCTTCCCCGTCTACAACCGGCTGAGGAGAAAAGGGCTGGGGGCGACCGGACTGAACCCCCCCCAGGCTGCTCCCCCCCGGCCACCGCTTGTGCCCGCAGCGTGAGAGATGCCGGGACCACCAGACCCATCTGCGTTTGGGTTAAAGGACCTTTTAGGTCTTACTTTATACGATAATAAAATTGGCTTTTACTTTGGAGCCGGTGGCCGGCGTGTGCTGGTGTGTGCGCGTCTGTAGGTCACCGGGCCCTGGTGACGTTGTGGCTGCAAAGGAAGGACGGAGGTGCCCGTGACAGCCGATGTCTTTGTGGGCAGGCGCTTGCAGAAACAGGACACCCGTCCCTCCGGTAACCCTGCCCCAGCCTTCAATAATGAACACCCGCAGCTCGGCTCAGGTCCCTGGCACGGTGCCGGTCCCCGTGTCACCCAGGACCCCGTGGAGTGGTTTCCCAGGGCTCTGCTCCGCTCCCTGCCCTCCCGTCCCCGCCGGAGCAGCCCCGGCATCGCGTGGCACACGGGCAGGATCGTGAGAGCCGGGAGGGACAAGCCCTTCCAACACCAGGGTCTCACCGGTCCCCATAAGAGGCCTCTCCTGTCACAGCCCCGTCCCGGTTTGCCGGCGCCTCTCCCCGAGTGATCCGTGCCGGAGTCTTGTGCCGTGGAAGGTGAAACCCGGGCCCTAACGCAGAGTGACAGTTCCCGCTCGTGGGACATTAACCTTGTTTGTCACTCGGCTGTCTCCAGACGCAGACCCCGGGCTCTGGAGCAGATGGCTGCCGTCCCCCGCTCCGGTCACTCCCCGGGGATCCTCCTCCCGCGGCTCCCGGAGCAGCTGGGGAGGGCTGGGGGACACGCAGGACACGTGGCCCCAGCTGCCAACCTGTCCGTGGGGCCGTGGCTCCCTGGAGTCCTGCCGGTGTCCCCTCTCATGGGGCTGGATGATGCTGAGTCCCCCGGGGTCAGCCCTGCTCTGGATCCTGTCTGTGGAATTACTTGGATGGAAACCATCAGGCTCATTACAGCCCACACTGATGAGCACGGGGGAAAGGAAGTGGATTCCAGGAGTTTGTCTGGATGTGGAACAGCCACCGGCCTGTGTGGGTGTACAGGGGGATAAAATACATAAGAAATCTAACAAATGGATGGACGGAATTGTGTTGGACTTAGGCTGTCAGTACTGTCAGATATTTAATCAGGTGTGACAGGGAGCGGGGAAGAACAGAAAAATGGGTTTATTTCCTGGGGGTGCTGTGGCCAGCCTGGGGTCTTGGGGTGTCTTGGGCGCAGGGGGACACAGCCTGCCAGATAACTTCAATGCCAAGGAGGGATTTTTCTCATCCCACTCTTTCCAGCTGCAAGGTGCTGTGTGCCAGATCCTGCTGGGAGCGGGAGCTGGCACTCGGCACAGTGGGTGCGAGGGGCTCAGTGTTAAAGGCAACACTTCTCCTTCAGCAAGGAATTAGAATCATCCCTTTTAATACCCCTCTCTGGGTAATTCGTTTCCTGATGTAGATTTATCTGCAGGGATCAGCAGCGGCAGAATTAGCAGCGTGACCTCCTCCTGTGCGTTCCAGCACGCCGGTAAATCTCCATTATTAACTTCCAAGGAGCTCTGTGCGCCCGGCCATCAACTGGCCTGTTCTGCTCTCCAGGATGGAGGAAAATGTGTCACTGGGGCAAGATCTACGACCCGAATCCTCTTGGTGGAGACAACTCTTTGCCTGCTTGGCCCTGAAATCCCTTGGGAGCACAGGGATGGAGGGGTGTTCCTAGGAAACCCCCAGGATGTCCAGTGGCAGAGGACACCCTGCCTGTGGGTCTGACCCCCCAGCAGCCGGGCTGGGGGCAGGGAGCCTTTAGAGGGGTTTTGGGAGAAAGTTTTGGGAGAAAGTTTTGGGAGAAGCCCTGTTTTCCCCAGCCCACGAGTGAAGCGTGTTCTGCAGCAGCGGCCCCAGACTGCATCCTGAACTTTGAACTGATTAGATTTCCAAGAGGGAAGGAAGGATGTCTAATTTTTTAATTTCAACAATTAGAAAAATATTTATCAGTAATTAGGAGTGATGGCAGCGATTACACTGGGATTAAAGCCAGGCTACACTTCATCACCCGCCTTTCACTCAGGGACCTTATTTATTTCTTTTCACCCCCCCAAAAAAAATCCATGTACAGCTGTGTTGCTGCCAATAATGAATCATCCTTGTTCACTGCCTGCACAGGACTCGTTAATCTGATGATGCCAGTGGTTCTAGGAAGGCTGCTGGGCACATCGTGTGGCCACTGGGCTTGGGCAGGAGAAAATGTAATTTCAGTGGGTAGGAAAGTGAAGCAGAGCTAAAAATCACAATAGCACTTCCTGTGCCTGTGATTGAGAGCTCGGTGGTTCAGCCAGCCTCACGCTCCCCTCCACACTCCCTGGTGATTTTCCTTCTCATCATGCATCCAAGGCAGGCATGGCTGAGTCCAAGGATCATTTTCCAACAGCTGTTCCTTTAAGATGAAGTTGTACCAATTAATAAAATTGTGTGACCCTCAAAGTTTTCCCTCTCAGAGGGAAATGTCGTATTTCCAGGTATTTTTCTTGTCTCAGGAGACCTAGGACCATCAGCATCCATGGTCTGGGGATCATGTTCATCCTCCTGTGGAAGCACCGGGGGCCTGTGGCATTTTCAGTATCACCTGGGCACTCTTGAAACACCCTTGACTCTTGGTCAAGCTTTGTTTTCCAGCAACTTTCCACCAAAACAGCTCCTGGATGTGTCCTTGGAGGAATCCCTGGGGGATGGATTAGCCAGGGCTGCACCACACCCATCCCAGGCGTGTTGAATCCCCGGGATGTGCCAGTCCCAGGGCACCTGCTCTGTCTGCTTCCCACAGCCTCTCTCCTTATCACCTGCAAGCAGGGGCCATGAGTTGTGTCCTGGGCAGGTCTGTGGCTCTTTCAACTCCTCTTGTCTTAAATTTAGAGGAAAACCTCGATTGTGGGTTAATAAAGCTACTGCAGGGACAAGACAACTTTCCCACCGGAGCACAGGTGTCACTGTCACCCGACGGACGAGTCCCGTCACTGCTTGCAGCTCTGCAGTGAATGTTTGAACACGTGTTCCTAAAGTGTTTCTTAAGTGGGTTGTTCCAGGCAGCTCTGATGGGAAAACAATGGGCTGCAGCTTCCAGCTGGCAGATTATTCCTGTTATTTTTGCCATTTGTGGATGTTTCAAAGCTCTCGTGTGCTGTCAGTATGTGCTGAGATCCAGGAGGTCTGTGTGGAGAAGAGGACAGGAAGTTTGAAGTTCTAAATTTATTATTTGTGAGGACTCCTCAGTGTTCTCAAGGTGTTGTGATGACCCTTGGCACAGAGCGAGGTCGGAGCTGTGGGACCAGAGCAGGTTAAAGTGGGGGTTCAAAGGGCTGAGCCTTGCAGGGGTGATGGAGTTCCCCCACCTCACCAAGAGCATCAGGCACAGCCCAGGTTTCCATGATTCCTCCTGTAAAGCCAGAGCCAAGCAGAAGAGGAGTATTTGAGGAGGGTTTAAAGAGGTGGGGAAGGATCTTGCATGAGGATGGTGGGGAAGGATCTTCCTCATGAGCTGTTGCAGCTGTGGGAGGTAGAGAGGGATGGGAACAGTTGAGGTGAGAGCTGATCACAGGGATTTGTAAATCCTGAGGTGTGACAGGGAAGAGAGAGGTGTGAGGGATGGTGTCAGCAACCAAAGGCTCAACTGCCATCCCAGGCACCCAGCTCCGGCCAGATGCAGAGGACTTTCACACAGGAAAGGTCAGAGAGAAGCCGCTTCCTGTCAGGTTTTCATGAGTCTCCACAGAATTACTGACACAAACTCCTTTGCAGTGGGATACTTAAATATTTCAGCTATTTTTCTACTTTCAGAATCATAGAATTCCAGGATGGTTTGGGTTGGAAGGGACATTAAAACTCATCAGTTGCACCCCCTGTCATGGGCAGGGACACTGTCCACTAGCCCAAGTTGCTCTAAGCTTTGCCCAGCCTGGCCTTGAACAGTTCCAGGGATGGGGCGGCCACAGCTACCCTGGGCAACCTGTGCCAGGGCCTCACCACCCTCACAGGGAAGGATTTCCTCCATGTATCCAACTTAAATTTTCCCACTCAGTTTGAGGCCCACTGAAGAAGTGGAAGTGCTGTAAGAGCTTTCAGGAGGGAGTACAGTTCGTTTGTGACTCTCCACAGCACTTAGGATATACTTAACTGCTTTTTTCTCTCATAATTGATGCATGTGGCATTTCCTCCTGCTGAAATAGGCCAAGAGAACCAGGCAGCACCGCCGAGCCCGGCTGCTTCATCTGTCTCAGCCTGAGCCGTGCGCCGTGTCCAGTTGGCGGCGAGGATAATCAGCCCAAGGGCAGTGGAAATGCTCATTACAGCACACTTTATTCCTCAGTATTTAATAAGTAATGACTCTGAAAAGCTCGGAGCGGGGTCTGTGCTCGTGCCGCCTCCTGCTGTGTTCCTGTCACTGTGGATAAGTTAAACCGGGTTGAATCGGGTCGATTTTTGGATGAATACCCACCAAGGAATTTCGAGATGCTGTGAGAAGTTGGGGTTGTTGAGTGGGAGATGCTTTTTTTGCTTGACTTAGTCCTGCTTTGTGAAAGAAAGGAGGAAAGCCGAGCACCGCTTTCCACGGCTCAGTGTGTGCACAGAAGCTGAGTTCCCTGATGTCCCTCGACGAAGCGAGTCTGGAAGGGAGAAACTCCCACAGGGAACAGCTTAGAAAGAAGCTCTAAAAGCCCGTGTTCCAGGAGCTCTGCTGCAGGAGGCTCGGCTGGAGCTGGGGAACAGTTGGACTTACACATGAAGTTCTTGACAGTGGTCAAATAACCTTTACTCTCTCTGTGAGCAGGGTGATGGATCGCTGCAGATCCAGCAGCTAACCTTCCAAAGCGGGTTGGGGTGAGGTTTTTCTGGGAAGAAAACGTTCCCATTAGCTCAGTGCTTTGGCAATTTGTATCATCCGGTGAACTCGTCAGGAATTTACAGCTGGTGTAAGAGGATCGTCTGTTCGTACAGCACCTGGGGCCAGCCGGGCCCTGCGTGAGGGTTTGGTGCGGCTGAAGGGGAAGACGCAGCAGGAGGAGGTGGAAGAGGCTCCACAGACTCTCTGCTTCCCTCTGGGAATGTTCCCTCTTTATTCTGGGGACAAGGAGAGAACCATAACCTGGATCCTTAATTCTCCTGAATGCTGGGCTGTGTAATCTGTTACTCACCCCTTCTTTTGTCTTGGAGACCTGATTTTCCTTTCTCCTCATGTCCAGGCTGGAATATTTCAGAAACAGAGAAAGAAAAGTGGAAAAAAAAAAAGAAGGGGGGAAGGTAATGCTTTTAAATCTCAAAGATCAAATACTTCTGTTAATATCTGCTAGAAATTCCTCACAGAGATTTTGGCATATGCCAGTCTGGCACATAACTCCACCACAGCCACCTGCCATCCTGCCTGGAATTGTTTGTAGCTCCTTTGTGTTCTCTGAGCAGCACAAAGCTGTGGCGTGTCTGGTGTCACCACCAAGGAACAGACTCTGCACTAAGCCACGTGACAAACTTCCTTTTTTTCCCATTTAATTACTTTTCCTTGCATGAACACTGTTTTAAGTGGTGCTTTTTCCAGTCTAAGGGGTCTCTGAACACAGGAAAACCTAGGGGTGCAAGAATGAGGATGTTTTTTTCCAAAGGGAACGGAGGATTCCAGGATTGGCAGCTAAAATGAAAAGAACACCACAACACCAAGAATTCTTTTCCCAGCTGCTCTTTGGTTTTCCAGTCTCTGCCAGTTTAATAGCAGGATTTTGCTCCATACGTTCTGGCTTGAGACCTGGCACAGGTCCGGCACGTCACTTCGTTGTTGGGACTGTAAGTTCCAGGACCACAAACCACTGTGAAGAGAACAGAGTCGGGGTTCCAGCCAGTTTCGCCCTGCCTCAGGGGGCCATCAGACACCCCCACGAGCCTTCCCAGTGCCCTGTGAGAGTTCCTGCCCTTCCAGAGCTCCCCAAGCCTCTGGCTAAATTCCCCCCAACTCCACAACCTGCAGCAGGTGCTGCAAAAGAACTTGAAAAATCAGCAGAGAATTTTCTAGCAGGATTTCCATGAAGGGAACTGTTTCTTATGGGCTCTGGATCCTGAGGATTGTTACTCACCCAGTGACCTGGAAGGAAAAAAACCCACTGCACTGCTTCTACTTTGCTTGGAAATGCAGCTACACCTATGAGTGCACTGGCACGCTCCACCGGCTCATTTCCTATCATTATTTTAAATCTACAATGCGAAAGTCTTCCCAAAGGATGAACAGAAATATCCCTGCTTTTGACCCCAATATTTCCCTAATCCTCCCCAGAGCTCTGTGCCCGGCACTAATCAGCTATATTTAAATCAATGAGCTATATTTAAATGGATGTATTTTATATTTACCGCAGCAGCTGGCGCAGTTCTGGTGGGTGTGGTGGTTTTTCCCAAAACCTGGCCGACAGCTGTCAATGGGAGTCATGGAGAAGCTGTTGTCCACGTACTGCACTGCAGGAACAACGTGAAGCTCGTACTTCAAAATCTGCCTTAGCTGTTGGAAAAACTTTCCAATTTGCTCTGCTGCCTAAAATTCAGAAATATGGGGAGAATAAAAACACTGTTGGTTGATTTTTGCTGGTTTAAAAATACCAGGAAATATTTTCTGGTCCTGATTTTCACACAGTGACTTGTCACCTTAATTGGGAGTCTTCCTTGGCTTCAAGAGGCCTGGAATCAGGCCTAGGATGTGAGCTGATCCCAGGATTTAATATTTAGAAGGCAGAGAGAACAGATTTTAGAAACTGGCTACAGTAGACTTAAATTGCATTCCATTGACCAAATCATAAATTAAAAATTTCATTTAGAGGACTGGAAGTTCAATATAAATAATAATGTTTATCCTTCTTTATTATTAGAAGCAAATGCAAAGCAAGTAATGAGCCTGATTTTTTAAGCTATTTGTATCAATTTGACTTTTAAATCCATTTTTCTTCCTGAGTGGAATTATTTTAAATCCATGAATCATCATTTACAATATTAATCCCACAAAATCTGGGTAAAGATGGATTACTATCAGTCATATCTGCAGGAGCTAAGGCAAAGGGGGGTGTTGAAGAGGCAGAGAAGACACGAGGTGACTGACACAGAACCTGTCGGACTCTTCTGTTTGTCACATCTTCACAGCCATAAGGAACCTTGTGGCAAACTTCTTCCCATCCTGGTGCAAATGGATTGACTGTGGATGGAGGAAGAAAGATGCATGAAAAAGGGGAAAAAAGATACATTAGGTCCTTGTGGTTTCTATCCAGTTCCTTCCTTTGTTCCAGTAAGAGTCAGAGGTCAACCAATATAAAACTGGGGGGAGAGGGGGGAAATATGCTAAGCTGAGTGAACGGAACTAGTTTCTCACATAGCACCCTCAGGATCCTAAAATGGCTAAAGTTTTATGTAAAATTAAAAATCTTTAGGTCCTCAGTTTGTCATGAAAGTTTCTTGACTTTACTGAGGGGAAAACATCCACGAAACCGTTCCATAACCTGTTGGATGGTCGCTCTTGGCATATGGTGAGAACAGATACAGGAGCAAATGTCAGAGAATTAAAGAATAACTTCCTCCCCTCAGTGATAAACCATCTCTAAATCAAAGCAGCATCAGGGCTGATTTAACTTGTTTGTGAAGTTAAACCACCTCAGTATTGCCATGAGGGAGCTGTGAGGCTCTGGCTTTAGCTCTGTGCAGTTTTCTAGAATCCAGCAAAAAATGCAAGGCTGGGTCGGATGGGACTTTCCACTTGGTCCAGTGGAAGGTGTCCTTGCCTATGACAAGGGTGGCACTGAATGAGTTTTAAGGTCCCTTCCAATCCAAAACATTCCACGATTTTAAAACCGGAATAGTCTCAGACTTACTAAAAATCAAATACTGAAAACCTAAATATGGCAGTTACATTAGGACATCTTATGGGCTGTCTCCTTCCGACAATCCTCTCTAACCTTGGTAATAACTGCTCTCGCTAGGACTGTAAAAAGTTGAACACGTAATTTAACATAAAAACTGCGTTTTAGCTCCATCTGTGGGTAACAAAAAAAAATACAGGGGCTCCAAAAAAGAAGAGGGAACAACTTTCGGAGATGCTCTTGACTCTGCTGTGTTTCAGACGTTGTTTATAGCACTCACAAATTGTTCATAACAACAAACAATCCCTCCCAAACAAGCACTGAAATCTGTTACCTAGAAAACTAATAAACAGCTCATACTGGAGGCTGTTCTTTGGTGCCTTGATAGAGTGGCACTTGTAGGATGATTCCGTGATGTGACAGTTCAGGTAGGAGATGGTGCCGTTGAGGATTTTGTTTAATTTCTCGACGAACAAGCCATTGGTTTTCAGCTTGCAACGCTTTGTGCTAAAGCGAACAGACACCCGATAGGCATGGTCAGCTTCCCTGTAGGCTGGGAGGAAAGAGCTTGGGTGTAATCACAGATTGAATCTTAGATCATCAGTTCTTTGTGTCTGAAATATGGGCTTTTATTCAGAGGTAAATAAAAAAATAAAACATAGTCATTAATGATGTCATAACACATTCGTCCTTGACAGAGCTGACTCAATAGTAAGAGACATTTTAGTTTGAAGTATAAAGGAATTTATGTGCTTGCTGGGACTCTGTTCCCAAATAATAAAGACAAAAAGGGTGGTAAATAGTAAAATGGCACACAATCATCATGTCTGCAAAGCTGTGTGTCTGAAACAGATTGGTGCCAATTCTATGCAATTATGGTGTAGGAGTAATTTTATTATTATTTTTAAAGTTAGCGTTTCTCAAGCGTTTTTGGGTTGTTATGTTGTGGGTGGGAAGGTAATTTGGTGAACAGTGGTTACAAGTGGTGAAAAGGGTTGGAGTGCAGATCTCGGATAACTCTGGAATTCTTGTATTTAATTCTGTACCTACAGGTAGAGATTATTCTATTGCTGTGTATTTTTGGGAGCAGTAATATGAAAATTTTTCCAAAACCATGAGAGGGTGCATGTGTGTGTAAGAGTAAAACATTTTATTGTCTATTCTGGGATAAAATTTTAACTATTTTTTTTTTTTTAAATCAAGCCTTGCAATAAACAGGGAGTTCAAAACCTCACCAACCTGTAAAGGCCGTGTGCTTACTCCTAACCTAATAATCTTACCATAAACCATGAATTTATAGGCCTCAACCAGTTCTGTTTCTTCTTGTGTCGTAGTTTCGATGACTTTGTGGGAGAGAGTGCAAGTGTAGGCACCAGACATCGACTCCCTGAAACCCATCACCATCAGCTTCCCTGTCTCCGTCAGATTCACATACCTTTGCCCTAAAATAGAAGGATTAGATTACTGGAAATGTTCAATTTCTGGTGCATTTAGAACATTTGAAGATGAAATCTTGCTCCTGTGCATAATGACACTGATTCGTGTTAGCCTGAAACCATCTAAAATTTATGACTTTTAGGATTTACTGCAAGCTTCCTTTTAGCTCAAGGATTTGAAACTCCTAGAGAGAGAAAAGAAACAGAGTTTAGTGTCAGAATTTGTGGAAATACCTGGCAAAGGGCCAAGGAGCTATTTGGAACCACCATGCTATTGCAGGGGGATTTGAATAGAAACAAGGAAAAGATGTGATTTTTTAGTCTGAACTAACCTTCTAAATCTCTTCCATCTGGACCAACCCACAAATATCTGGGATCTATTATTCTTTCTTGAGAAAGAGCCAAATCCATGCAGACCAGAAATGGGCTGTTTGTGAACACCTTAACGTACACATTCACTGCAATACAGAATCAGGTAAATGATGTAAAATGCTGATATTGAATGAAATCACACAAAAAACACCTCATTGAAAAAATGCATTTAAAGTGTATTTTTCAGGACTGGACTTGGAAAGTGTAACATTAAACATTAAAGATTAATCTCCATTTGTTGTTAATTAATATCCTGGAACTGTCCACATCGTGGCTGGTGCTGACTGTTTGAGGGAGACACTTGTGTCCCACACACAAACTGTGCTGTAAGGGTACAAAAAGCACCAGAATTTTGAGTGAGACCCTCATTTAGATGTTAAATTTTCATCAGTGCTTCCAGCAGCACTGTGGGACAAATGCATTTCCATCCCCATCCCCCTTTGTCTTGTTCCTGTGCATACAAGATTGTGTCACTTCCACGTGTACTGGTGATATGTAATGATCCCTGGGCTTAAAACCCCAAATTCCAGTAAAAACTAAATATAGATAGAAAAACAGGACAAGTTTACCCTCATGCCTAATGTCACCATAAACTTCATTCTTTCCAATTAAATCAACAGATTGCTCTCCCTTCGGTTCCGCTTTCACTGTAGGGAAAAGTAATTGGAATATTAGACGTCAGTCTAAATGTGTGATTGTTAATCCTTTATTTCACCCTGGTTTTTGCCTCATTTTGTTTCTTTTGTCTTACTTTTCCTTTTTCCCTACATTTTTGCTTAGCAACAAGCAGGAGCCCTTGTTTTTGACCTGTCACATTTTAATTGTTTTAGTTCCCAAGTTGCAAACCTGCCTGGATGTACCAAGTTCCAGACCAGGTGAAACTTCCTCTTTACAAAAAGCCACTAAAATAGTTATAAAATCTGACTATAAAGTGAAGGCTCCGCAGTGTGACCCTGGGGAGACACAGGGCAGGGATCCCTCAGCCCTTTTCGTTCTGGAAAACAGCAGACTGGTGTTGGGCACAAATGTTTCTGTGATGGGACTCCCTAGGAGAGGTGAAAATTATTGGAAATTGTGTTTTTTTCAGGCCATGGGCACACTGAGGTGGCCCTGCCTGACTGCTGTGTCCCATGGTTGAGTCTGGGGGACAGCAGGGTATCACTGGAGCCTCTGACAACGCCTTTTAAGGGGCTTTATCTCCCTGTTCGCTCTTAAGGGGCTTCATCACCTGCTCTGAGGGAAGGTTCTGTGGGGACATATGTCCCCCACAGTGGAGCGGGACTCACCGATGGCATGTCACTGGAGCCCACCCTGTCCCCTCTAAAGGGGCTTCATCTCCCACTCTGAGGGAAGGTTCTATGAGGATTCCCCCCCACTCAGCAGAGCGGGACCCACTGACGGGCTCCGATCCTCTCTACCACCCTCTGAGGGGACCGGCCTCACACCAACACAGCCCTGTATTCCCTTCCCACCCCTTGTCCCGCTCACCCCATCCCGCCGCCACCACCACGGCCGCCATGGCCAGGAGAGCGCCCGGGGGGCAGCGGGGCCGCCCGCCGCCCCCCGCCATCCTCCCGCCGCCCCTCACAACGGCCGCCTCGGGCGCGAGGGGTCGCTAACGGCTCCCCCCCCCCCCTCCTCTATCCCCGCGCGCGCCCGGCGCTTCCCGCCCTTTTTCCTCCCCTCAGGGCTGAGGGCGGGAAGGGGGGGGGTGTCCTCGCCGGGGTCCCTCGCTCCTTGTCCGCTCCCTCGCCCACACCCGGTATTTTTTGTACTGTTTTTAAAACATTCTGCTTCCTCCTCCTCATTCCACTGAGCTTTTTAAACAGTATTTTGTTGTGGGGAGGTTTTTTTGTTTTCTCACTTTCAGGCCCCTGAGGCGCCTGGCAGCGAAGGACGGCCTCGGCCACCCCCTCCGCGCCCGTTGTCACCCTTCAGCCCCACGTCGCTCCTCCACAGTGCGCAGTGAGCTGTGTTTTTGACTCTAAAGTGTTTTTTTCGGCTGTGGGACAAGGAGAGGGAAGTACAGGGGGACAAGGGGGGAAGAGGCTCTGTCATGGCTGTGTCTGTCAGTGCTGAATCTGCCCTGGGCTATGGAAGGTGTCCCTGCCCATGGTGGGGGGAAGGGGTGGAACTGCATGGGCTTTAAGATCCCTTCCAACCCCAACCATTCTGTGATTCTGTGTTTCTGTCACTTGCTGTGAGAAAGACTGAAAGTTTGAGCTGGGTACATCCTGTGGCTTTTCCTCCTGAGGGGCTGCGAGTGCTAGCTGTTCTCCAGCTGCAGGTTTCTGGAGAAAGTCATTACGGGACACATATTTTTCCACTTAAAACCAAAACCCATCCCTTTCAGTACCTAAAAGGGCTCCAAGAGAGCTGGAAAGGGATTTTGGACAAGGGTCTGGAGTGATAGGAGAAGGGGAACAGCTTCAACTAAAAACGGGGGATTCAAATTGGATGTTGGGAAGAAATTCTTCTCTGTGAGGGTGGTGAGGCCCTGAAATAGATTTACCAGTGAAGTTGTCCCTGGAAGTGTCCAAGGCCAGGTTGGACAGGGCTTGGAGCAACCTGGCATAGTGGGACGTGTCCCTGCCCATGGCAGGGTTGGAACTGGGTGGTTCTTAAAGTCCCTTCCAACCCAAACTCCTCTGGGATTTCCATGATTCTGCCACTTGGCTGTGACCAAAAGTAAGCGACGGGCAAATACTGTTGGCCCGAAAATAAAGCCAAATGCCACAGTATTACTGCAAGTAACTTCCAAGTCAGTTACATGTTTTGGAAAACTTGCTATGGCTTTGAAACTTTTAAACATGTAACTATTTTGTTTCTAGAGCAGGCGATATGAAAACACTCAGGAAGCTGCTGGCAGGGAAAGGAGGGTCCTTGCATTTGACCACACTGCACACTCCGAGACACTCAAGACCAGAACGGTGGCCAAGCCTCTGGAAATTAGCAAAATAATATTTATCCTAACTACCTAGATTATATTTATCACTCCAGACCACGCTAGTGTCCAAAAATGACGTCACAGTATTTGCATAACAAATATGGAACCAACCAACACAGGAATAAGAGTTATTTTTATAGCGAGCTGTGAAAGTTTTAACTCAACACTTCTGTGTAAAAAGAGCACTTAAGTTATAAGCTTAATAAAGAAAAGAAAAATTTAGTAAAAATACAACAACAACAAAAAAAAGTGTGACAGAGGAGGTATCAAGTTATGGATGGAAAATAGTTCTACTCAAGCTTTCTTCTTCCTTAGACCAACATATTAACTCAAGTGGTCGGTTAAGGCGTAAGAACTATGTCAGGGTTTTCATTTTTAATGTCCTTGAGCTGCTGAGCAGGTCAGAACTGGGACCACCTCAGACGACCCCGCGTTCCCATGTGCTGAATATTTTCAGTTTTACTCAAAATGAACACTTCATGCTGACACTGTGCAGGCAAAATGATTCAGTTGTAACGTGTCTGCTATAAGCGAGTCATATTTCAGCTCGAGCAGCCTCAGTTCCTAAGGATGTTTATCGCTCATTTCAGGTCCCGCACAGCCCATGAGTCCCCAGGTTGCTAATTACTATAAAATGGTATCTCTATTATAAAGCTTTGGCTGCAGTTTTGGTTCTTCATAAACTCTTACTCAGTGTCCTTAGCCAAATGACTCATTTATTTTCAACTCTAATATTTCTAAGTCCCAGACCGGTAAATTGTCATTATAGACAAGGGG